>KZ652072.1:116710-136514 GCA_001010745.2 Gerris buenoi
AAAAAAAATAAAAAAATATATATTAATTTTTTGTTCTTTTAAATAAATTCAGTATTTTGTCAGTTATTTGTGCTTTTGTAACCTAAAATTTATTTTTACATACATTTTGTAAAAGATTTTTTTAAAAAAATTACTAAGAAAAAAACTGTAAGGCTAATATCCTAGCGTTGCCATATGGCAACAGCCGAAATTTGGGGTAAGGAATTTTAAAATTTTTTTTTTAAAATTTTTTCCATATTAAGGGACCCCTTAACAGACAAAATCCCTAGAAAACCCCAAAAAATTCTAAAAAAAAAAAATTAATTCGGGCAGTTAAGGGTTAAGAATTTTAATTTTTTTGATCCTGTCACTGTCACTCTTATGATTTTCCTTCATAGTAATTTTAGTAGTATTCTGGTACTTCCAACTAGAACGGGTAGGACGAACCACTTGTTCGAACCTAGCAATTAGGACATCATTTAAGCCCATTCTACGCCCTATCCTTCATATTACATGCCTTCCCCTCGTGGAGGCTCCTGCGAAGGCCTTCTTGATTGATCAGCATGACACCTGTGAGCACCTCTAAATCTGACAATACAGTTTGATGGTCCGCATTTTCTATCACTTTTCCTTCTACCACTTAATCATCACCTATTCGATAAGATAAGCATTATTTTTCAGATAACATTTTTTTAGTAAAACCAACAGCTTCACCGCTATGAAGTAATAAAGATCGTTAAAACTATTACAGCGGACCTAAACGTTTAAAATCTATAAAAACAACGTTTTTACGATATCTTACGTTCTAACGTAACGATTTTGATAAAACTTCATACATCGTCGAAAGTACAATTGAAACAGGAACGTAAGAATTCAACTTAAAACGATCAGAGGTTATTGAGTAGTGAAGTGATACATTTATAATAATAGTTTAAAAGCTATACAGACAGCGCGTGGTTAAGATTCTTACAGGCGTGTGTAGTGTAGTTATATAGGTTTATCTAGGAAGGCGAGCTTTGTACCAAGTACCCCACTCTATCCTCTTCCACTTCCACTTACCTCCAACTACGATATTTATCATTATTAATAAATTTCTTAATATTCAGTATTTTATTGCAATACGCTAGTTAAAGCCACAATGATAGAGCCACACGATACAAGTGCTATAAGTGCCCAGATTTTAAATTTACAATTAATCCATACATCTATTAAGATCAACACGCCATGCTACGAATATTTCTCAGAACGCATCAGAGATTTTGGGGAGTAGCGCACCAAAATTTTGAGCTAGATTTCGCTTTGGGGAATGATTTTTCTGAACAAAGTTAGGAGTTTAGGATAAATGAATAACTAAACAAACGGAGTAGAGGATAAAGCTAGAGAAATCGTATATGATAAAATTAAACACTTGTACAATAGAATATTATAGATAAAGAAGGAGGCGAGATGTACTGTATAATGCAGCTAGGAGTTGAGGAGGAGAGACACACTCACACTGACTGACTGTAGGAACTGTAGGAAGGGGAAGGGTGGAACATAAGGAGGGGAGAGAGGGGACAGTACCCTACGCGGACAACACTAGTTACTACACTAGTTACTACTACTACAACAGGAGTCACACGAAAACACTAATACACACACACACACGCTTACACACAATAGGAAGATAAAACAATAAAAACCGTAATAAACATGCATGCCAAATTTCGGTCAAAATCATTATTGAGGATTCCTATCATTGCTCTAGGCTAGGAGGAAACGGTTCATCTAAAATTTAAGAACAAGGTCTAAACACTTTAATTAGACAAAGGAATATAAACTATCCTTTATGTCGATGTAATAATATCCCTTCATCTTATAGTTAGTCTTTTCTATTCTACTTTAAGCATTTCCTACTCCATCTAATTTAAATTAGATGTTCATATTTTACGATTTTGGAAGTATCCATACTACGGAAAGATTAAATTTTATTATAATTATTATTAACTACGGGAAACAGACAGAGAAAAACAGACTCCAGCGCCGGGATTTGAACCACGGGCCTCTGTATTTCGAGTACAGTTCTCTAACCAACTAAGCTACGCAGGAGAATGATGATACTATGGAAAGATTAAATTTAAATTTATATCAAATTATAATTATTATTAACTACGGGAAGCAGACAGATAAAAACAGACTACAGCGCCGGGATTTGAACCACAGTCCTCTGTATTATTAGATGATGACTCTGTATAAATTGTTTTAGAGTTTTGTGTAAATCGAGGTGTAATCGTAGTAACTCTTAACCCTTATCATTGTTATCACTAGCTATAATATTAATTGATCCAGTAACCATTCATCGAATCGAGAGAACCGTCTAAAGTTACATACTTGGTACTTGATAGTGCTCTTGGCATACTGATATACAAGGCAATAGATTCACCCTCTTCCCTAAAACGTTTGCTGAATTCTATGTCGAGAATCTGTCTCATCTAGGGAACAACATGTTGAGCTAAAATATTTATCTAAAACGTCTATGTAATAATTAAATTTAACCTACGGAGACGGAGTTGTAGTTGAAAATTACCTGCAATTATCTTCCTTAGACTGTAATTTTGGTTAGCAACAACAAATCTCGTTTAGGCTCTGTTTAAGTTAAAGTTACCCTGAAATCTCTGCTTGCAATAAATGCATTATTTAATATCAGGAGCAAAGGATGTGAAATTAAATATCACTTTATTCTCTCTTGCTTGTTCCGCTTTAATCATTTCATTGTTTGCATATCTCCTACGTAGTGTATATAAATATAACGCTTTTATGTTTCAACCGTAATTTAATAATGATTAAACAATTTTAAATATCATATAAATGTTAAACACCCCTTACTTTTATAGCTATTTTTTTCAGGAACCTTAGATGTTTGCATTCGTATTTCAATAGACTTCATTTTAGAATTTTTTAAAAATCAATCGTCAGAACCGATTTTGATTTTTTTTTTATTCCATTGGGGGGGCATTCATTTAGGAAATAACACCCCTAAATGAAGCAAAAATAATTTTGTAGATTTCAACTCAAGATACGATTTTACAAAAAATGCATGCGAAATTTCATCGACGAAGGTCAAGTAGTTTAAACTACACGCGCCTGCACACCTGTTTTTTATTATACAACGTATGATTGAGAGTAAAAGAAGAAAATTTTGTTTGTGGTAAATAGCCTTAAAAGCAATAAAATAGTCTTTACCTCGCGCACACTCGAGTATGTTGCTAAAAAGTTTACCAAAATTATTTCATGGGTTTTACAATTAGGAAATTATTAGTTAAATATAATAATCATATTAATTATACTACTTTTTACAGTGTAATAACACTTCTGAAAAGGTGGATCTAGTCAAGGAAAAAATGGTAGGGGGTGAGGGGGGNCGTACGAACATAGTGTGAGCTTAATAAGGTAGAATAAAACTAAATAACGTTGAAACATAGTGTGGGCATAAAGTAGAAGACAACTCTAAATAACGTACGAACATAGTGTGAGCTTAATAAGGTAGAATAAAACTAAATGACGCTGAAACATATTATGGGCATAAAGTAGAATAAAACTAAATGTCGTACGAACATAGTGAGAGCATAAATTAGAAGAAAACTAAATGAACAAGCTTATTTCGAAAAGTAATATATATATTCTAAAAGTCTAACCGGCAAACATTAAATAAGTAATTTCAATCATTGTCATTGAAACTAAAACAGTTAAATTAAATACCTACTAAGTTAAAAAAAAAAAAAATAAATAAAAGCAGTTCAAATAACAACTGAAACAGATTTTCAACCGATATCTTCTAGACAGGCATTGCAGGATTAGATTATATTCCTACTCAAGAGATAAACGACGTCGCGTCGTCTTATCATTGTGGTGTCGTAATGAATTCTCAGTATACATATCTCATGACCAAGGAACATGGTATCTGCTTTTTGCTTTATAAACGATCAAGATTTTGGCGCTGTTATGTATATTTAAACGTCCATCAATTACAAATATTTAAGTTTGATATACGTAAAATTAACAATCACTTATTTCTCACATACGATATTTATAGTTTTGAGTTGTTATCACTAAATTTGATATTAATTATTGAATTTTAGATGGAAAATTAGGGCAGACCACTCTCTCTTTCACAGTAGTAATACTGAATCCAACTCAAGTATTGCGATGGCGCCAAAATTCTATTTTGATGCGTTTACACGTTTTGTGGTCCCCTGAGTCTAAAAAAATTGGTTTTAAAAAAATGCCTGTCTGTCTCTCGTCTGTTATTTTAATTCATGTAAAAAATAAAAAAAAAAATCATGTAAAAAATAAAATAAATAAATAAATAAATTAGACAATAATGGCTTGTAAAAACATAAAATCAATAACGTGACCAGGATGCGAGGAAGCTTTGTGTCACGCTAATTGGAAGTCTATTTTTGGGCAATATCAATATTTTCTGAAATCCATCTCATTATAATTTATTTTATGCTCATGTGAATATTTGACCAATTATAGGAAGCGACCTGAACAAAGCTATGTGATAAATTGACAGACATTTTTATAAGTTAGAAAAAAAAGTTTAGATTTATATTCAATATTATTTAAAAAAAAAATGAAAATATAATTTTATTAATTTTTCAGAAGAAGTTATGATTGACGGCCTAAATACAGTGTAGCTGTAAGTTGTGTAGTTGTGAGCTAAGTGTTGACTTTAGCTCTAATAGTTGAAATATAGCACAACTATTCCAAGCCAAGAAACAAAAAGTTGTAGCTTTCCTCAGCTTATATCCTTCAACTTCGGAGCAACTATCTTCTAGTTTCAAGTTGATAGCTTCCCCTGCTCAGCCCTTGAATTAGTTTTCTTTCGTCCATTTCTTTCTTCAATCTGTTTCTCTTCAATTCATTTCTCATTGATTTTTTTCTTTCTGGTTTATTCTCTTCACTAAGAAGACTAAAGTTTAATACCCTTGCTCCCATTCTCCTTAATCTTCTTCTCTGTCCTGCGCCTGCGCATTTTATCACTTAAATCAACCCTGTAAAACTGGTTTTCTGTGATGACTTGTGCAGAAATCCCAATCGTGACTATGATTAAAATCCTTTCCATTCAATCCTAANAAAAAAAAAAAAAAAAAAAAAAAAAAAAAAAAAAAAAAAAAAAAAAAAGTTTGATATTTTTTTCCATGAATTAAATTTAAAATTAAAAAATTTATTAAGTAAAATTTGATGAAAATATAATTTTATTAATTTTTCAGAAGATGTTAAGATAGGCCTAGACACAACGTAGCTGTAAGTTAAGTGTTGACTTTAGATCTAATAGTTGAAATATAGCACAACTATTCCAAGCTAAGTAACAAAAAGTCGTAGCTTTCCTCAGCTTATATCCAACAACTTGGAGCAACTATCTTCTAGTTTCAAGTTAATAGCTTCCCCTGCTCAGTTCTTGAATTAGTTTTCTTTCGTCTATTTCTCGCTTCAATCTGTTTCTCTACAATTCATTTCTCATTGATTTTTCTTTCTGGTTTACTCTCTTCACTAAGAAGACTAAAGTTTAATACCCTTGCTCCCATTCCCCTCATTCTTCTTCCCCGCGCCTGCGCACTTTTCACTTAAATCAACCCTGCAAAACTGGTTTTCCGTGATGACTTCTGCAGAAATCCCAATCGTGACTGTGATTAAAATCCTTTCCATTCAATCCTATAACCTAAAAGAAGTATCAAAATTTTGTGCACTTAAAAATTAAATTAACCCTTAATAACCTAGCGTTGCCATATGGCAACAGCAAAACCCACTCCCTTTGTTATTGTCTGGAGAGGTCTAAGTTAATTTTGAACTTTTAAAATGTTAATATTATGTCAAAAGGAGGACTAAATTAATTTTTCATCATTATATTTATTTGTTTTGAGCAACACGTATGCGACAAGACAGGTTTAAAAAATGGAGTATTCCAAATTTGTGACATCGNTATACATTGGAGAATTAATATCCCTTTGTCAAAAAATACGTTGAATCGTAGCATTAACTATTACGTTGTGGCGGGTGTAAACAGGCTTAGTTCTAAAATGCACTATCAATTATTAATATTTTTTTATTGGGCTAATTCGTATTGTAACGTGCCAAAGAAATGTTCTAAAGATTGGTTAGAGGTGGTTGGAGATGGTTAGAGCTGGTTAGAGATTGATAGAGGTGGTTAGAGATGGTCAGTGGTGGCATGAGGTGGTTAGTGGTTGTTAGAGGTGATTAGTGGATGTTAGAGGTGGTTAGTGGAGGTTAGAGGTGGTTAGTGGAGGTTAGAGGTGGTTAGTGGGGGTTAGAGGGGGTTACAGGTGGTTCGAGGTGGTTAGTGGTGGTTAGAGGTGGTTAGTTGGGGTTAGAGGTGGCTCTTTATCTTGGTCTGGCATGTACAATACGAATTTACTATGTATTGTAATAGATAGGATAATAAAGAGAAAACTAATTATTTATAATTTAGTTCAGACATTGAATGGTGATAATAATAATATAATAATAATTTAGTATCAGCATGAAATTACTTAATGCAAGTCATAACTTCGAGCTCGGTATCTGGACAATTCCCCCCCTCCCCCCCACAAATAGTACATATTGCGTTTTGTGCAAAAAGTAGCATTTTGCATGCGAGTGTAGAGTTGCACTCGAGTGGCAGCGAGGGTTGGGAAGCCACACGAGCAATGCAAAATGCCGTTATTGCACAAGTTTCGTACCGTACTTCATCTACGATTGTTGGTTTTTAATAATAAACAGAACAAAAAAATTCGTATTTCTCTTTTGATAAAGATGGCATTAATTCATTAGTACCGACTTTTTGTCGGCCGACAAGAAGTCGGTAGGAGGCGGTGCGAATAGAAACAATAGAAACAGGTGAGGTGGAACCCAAACCGACAAAAAGTCGGTCGTCTGCGGGGGCCTTTACTTTAATTTAAAAAACAGCAAATTAGTTTTACTTAATGTAAACATACACGCTAATCATGATTTAAGGCGAATAATTATGAACGCGCATGCACAATCACTTTCTACGCCTCTAATCACAGATAAAATCTTTATACATATTACGTAAAAGCAATCGTAGAGCAACATTATTAGGAGATTGTGGAATGTTTAACCCCCTGAAAAAGGGAGAAAATAGCCAAATCAGACAAAATATATACTCAATCATATCCATACATATAGAATTAAAGTGCTGTGTGTCTGTCTCCACTAGTCTGCCTTTATGGGCACAAAACTAATTTTTTTCGCAGATTTATGCGCACACCCTGTTGTAGGCTTGGTTTTATTGAAAAATATTGAGTATAACCCAAGTTATTAACAATATTATTAAAAAAAATAATAATAATAATCTAAGCAATTAGGTTGATTAAATTTATAATCAAGTGACAAAAGCCACTGATTCACTAATTAAATGTTTGGGTACTTCTAGCTGTTTTTCGTGTTTGGTCAGAAATTGGCCCAAACCCACTAGAAAACCCGAAAAGCTATTTCAATTTTTTTATCTCCAGTGGGGAAAAAAGTTATGATTTTGAATTAGTTTAGAGGGACTAAAGTAAGTATTTTCTTCCCTGAATTCAAAAAGTAGGGAGAAAAAGTAAAAATAGGGCGAGAAAGTCAAGTAGGGCAAAAAAGTAAAGATTGCAACTTAATTATTTTATAAATAGTAGAAAATGAATGGTTAATGTAATGAAGTTGTTGAAATCAGGTTGGCGTCACTGCTTTTAAAACCATGTTTTTGTTTGTTTATAACCTGCAACTAAATAACCTTCTATTTGAGTTTATTTTCAATTCTTCATTGTTTTTAATATTTAATTTCTAATATCTGCTATTAAAAGTGCTAGAAATTATTTTAATTTATTAAAATAATAAATAAAAACTGTGGACAGGACGAAAATGTGTATTTACTTCCTACTGTAGATAAAATATTGTATGTACCTCGTGAGTAAAGTGTCATTATTCCCTTCGCGATAGTTATGGGACCATGGTTCCTTCGGCTTCGCCTCAAGAACCCACTTTTTTGCTTAGGGAATAATGGCTTACTTTACTCCCTAGGTACATAAATAACTATTATTTTTAGCCCCTTAAACTTAAAGATGGTGGGCTTAACTATAAAGTTTTTTGGAGAAAGGGGGGCTTAACGCATATCGAAAATATTGAAACTCAGATTCTGCTAGCGGCAACTGATTTTAAAAATTCTACAACTTTAGGCGATGATTAAGAATATACTTTTGTACACATAATTAAGATTATTAAAAGATAAATTTAATCTTAAAAAAAAGTTATTTATTTTGTAATAAAATAGAGGAATTTGTTTCATGTATATAGACTTCAAACCACGATTTGGAGAGATTTTATTCTAAAGCCGGCTTTACACCTTGCGATTTGTCGGTGCAATCTGGTCGAAACGATAAATTGCATCGATATATCGTAAGGTTTAAATGGAAATTGTATAAAGTTATCGGGGTTGGGGTTGGGTCGTTGATCGAATCAAAACCTATTCAATCTGTAAGATCGGCCGACAAGTCAAGTCGGTGCGTGTAAAGAGAGGTAGTACAACGTGCCGGCCAACCCAAAACGTAAAGTAAATTAAAAAGAAAAATTGGGTCGGAGATCGGGGTAAGATATCGGTGTGGTGTAAACGCTCCCAGGTTGCAACGATATATCTTGCAATTTATCGTTCCTTCAGATTGCATCGACAAATCGCAAGGTGTAAAGCCGGCTTAGGAGACAAAACTATTTAGGAATTTTATTTAATTGCTAGACCTACATGATAATAGAAGACATAATTGTTAAGATTGTTGAATATTGCAAATTAATAAGATCGTCTAAATGAGATGAAGTCAAAGCCGTCTCTAAGTTCTAAATGATAAACACATTCAGTTCCTATAATAAAATGATCTATATTAGATAGTGTCTGAGTCTGATTCTTAAATAACAGAAGCAATGATTATGGCGAGGAAGACTACATATACCTAGGATATGTCTTTACTTGTCTATGTCTAAGTTCTAAATGAATATGTTGAGTTTCTTTACTATGATCATCTACATTAGATATATTCTAAGTCTTAACTAATAGAAATTATGATTATGATAAGGATGACTTCATGAGCCAAGGATATGATGTCTTAACAATGTTGTTCTAAATTAAAACAACATGAGCAGCGATTTAAGAGAAACTTTTGAAGTTGGAACCTTTGTCAAAGGTTCCAACTTGGTTACCTGATTAAAATTAAGTGTTTTTTTTTTTTTTAACTGTGTTAGTTATTGTTATTTTTATTTAGTTTTAGTTAAAATTTTTTTAATTAAATGACAGATATGTTTTGTGCAGTGGAAAATACATCTTAAACTTTATTTATCATATACTTTGTTAAAATATTCAAAATAATTTGGTTTGACTATTAACACTTGTGAAACAACTATTGATTAGGTTTAGGTAAGACGCTATTCATATAAATTAAATTATACTTGTAGCATATTTGGGTAAATTTGCACTATTTGGCCCACTAACTTCTAATTGTCCGATTTACTTGCAATTTTTTTTAAACTGTTCCTTTTTACATATTAAAAACGATTCCGGCTGTACCATGTCGGTAAATTCAATAGTTTTTTCGTAAAAAAATACGTAAAAGCGTCACTTTCTTAGGGAAATGAGGAAGGTTATGGCGAATTGTACAAATCCTAACCTAAACTAACTATAACCTTCCCGTATTTTTCTTACGAAGTGACATTTTACGTCTTTTTTGGCTAAAGTTAAAGTGATAATTTAGCGAATTTTATACTTCGATTTGGACATCTACCTGGTCTATATGCAGCAGGGTTGTTTTTCTTCAGAAAATGAGCGGAGCACCGCGAAGCGGTGCGGAGCGGCCGTTAAAAATAATACGTTTCTTGAAACAGCACTTAGCACTTCACTTTTACGTATTTTTTTACAAAGAAACTATTGAATGTACCGAGACGGTACAAGCGGAATCGTTTTTAATATGTAAAAAGGAACAATTTAAAAAAAAAAATGCAAGTAAAGCGGACAATTAGAAGTTAGTGGGCCAAATAGTGCAGATTTACCCATTTTATTGCTTGACCTACATGATAATGCAGTATATTACCACTAGGAAATATGACCAGTGATAAAGATAAGTAGTTGTTCTCCCGCAGAACTTGGGGCGAAGGCTAGTTAAAGTATAATTTATTATCTCCTTGTTATTGTTATATTATTAACCCTCAAATTATTATATTATCTAAAGTATAATAGATTAAATAAGTAAATATTACAAGTGATTTTGCTTGTCTGAACCAAAACAATAGTTGGAATTAAATACCTTTAAACTCAGCTAGCCAGTGTTTCAATCTGCCGTAAATGGTCTTCATAACTCCTTTCATTCTTCAAATAATTTCATAAATAGTCACAAAGATCTTCAATATTAAACTAAATAACATTCGAATTATCACACACGAAAAAGAACGACGAAAAAACGTTAATATGTATTTGCCTGAAGAAAAACGGATAAAAATGTTTACGGAAAGTAGGCTGTAATTAGACGCGTAATAAAAATGGTCACTTTTTACACAAATAATCACAAAGATCTTCAATAATAATATTATACTAAATAACATTCGAATTCTTGCCGATCAAAATATTACAAACGAAAAAGAACGACGAGGAAACGTTAATTTGTATTTGTCTAAAGAAAAACGGATAATAATGTTTACACGGAAATTAGGCTGTAATTAAAAGACGCGTAATAAAATGGCCGCCGCGCCGAGTGAAACTGTAACAAGTCGACTGTTTTCACGAGAACTAATGCGTTGTCAGTGCATCCAACACAACAAAAATAAATAATCTAAAATTATAAATCACAAAATTAATAATAAATATAACGCAATTAATTAATTATTCTTTATAATAATTCGTGAATAAGATGTTCAAATGTTTTACTGTAAAAACAATTTAGTTATTTCTTTATTTAATCTTTCGTTTCTGTTATTGTGATAGCATCTTCGCACTGTTATAAACATGAAGGGAAAATATTTTATTTGTGCCGTTATAAAAATTTATTCGTAAACGATATTTAATATTAAAAATTAATTAATTAATTTAAAAAAAAAAAAATCTCGGAAGAAGTAAGTTTGTAAGGTGATAGAGTAATAAATAAAAAGTAATTGAATTTAAAGCTTGCCAAAATTACAACAACAAAAAATGTTTCATTCTAAACATGTATATGAATATTTAAAATGATAATTTAAAAATTTAATTGTAGTTAATTGTGAATTTATATCGCGAAAAAAATGTTTTTTAGGTCAATTAATAAAAAAGATAAACATTCTAGTTAAATTAATTTGTCTAAATGAGAGAAGTACATCACTGTTGAAAGACCACGGAACACTGACTACTCCGTAATAGTTTAAGCATTATAAGAAACAAATACCCTCCTCACCCCACTTTTTATCCTGTATCTTTCTTTAAGTTTAAAAAAACAATATCAAACCCGAGTAGAATTACAAGAACTGTGTACGAGGAACAAGGACCGGATGTTAAACAGTTAAAAATCAACTACGAAAACATAAAATCATTCCGAGAATCTACCTTATTCTTTCTATTTTTTTTTATTTATTTTTGTCTGTTCTGCCTCTATAAAGTCTATAGACTAATTTATAAATTACTTTATGTTATCTTACGAATTTACTTTCTCTTTTTAACGAGAAACGTAAAAAATATTGCTTCCGAGCTTACCGAAGGTAACGGAAGCTATGTGATCGTTCTGAAGAGCGAAAATATTTTAGGTCTCCGATTTCAAAAATTCCAAGACAGAAATCCGTTTCAGACATTAGGGATCATTTTTGGTTCCGTGTCTGTCTGTCTGTCTGTCGGTCTGTCCATCAATTTTACGAACCGCCATATCTTAAAAACTACACGTTCAATTTTAATGAAATTTGGGTGGTAGGTCATAATTAGCCCATTGTTGGTCCCATATAAGTTTTAACCTTCTGCGCCTAATTGTTTCTATTCCACAGGCGCACAAACATACATTTATTTACACCTATAGCTTCAAAAGTACTAATCTGATTTGAATGAAACTTTTATAGTTTATAGAAAGTAACCCGAAGATAGCCCCAGATTAATTTGAACTGTCTACGTTCTTTAACTTTTGCTAAATTGATACTTTAATTCTTGTAAAATATCAAATTAATTTTGACACATTAAAAAAACGGGGAAAACAATTAAACCAATTAGACAATAATGGCTTGTAAAAGAATAAATACAATAAAGTTCAAGGATAGGATGCGAGGAAGCCATGTGCCACACCAATTGGCAGTCTATTTTTAATACAGGTTCCTTTGCATACACCACAGGTATTCGGGTAGTAATAAATATGTATTTTATAAATACAATTTTGCGTATACAAATATCTATATACGCGTGTTGCGTGTTTTGTCAGCGGACAGTATAATTACAATAATTTACATATATTTATATTTATATACAATACTTAATAAATTAATTGACTTAAATTAATAGACCATTAAAGTGGGCCTGTAATGTTGGCAACACTGACGATCAGCTGTGACCTCTGCGTTCCGAACAAACTTTTTTTACCATGTAAAACTCTATTGTGTGTATATATAAGGTTTGTTCCAACCACACTTCAAACTGGTTTGGAACTGTCCGACGCATGCGCAACGGACAACAATTGATCGTTTTTCGCTAATGCGCATGCGTCGTACAGTTAGTAACTAGTTTGGGACTAGTTTGAAGTAATAATAATAATAATAATTTATTCCTCACACAAATAATATTTTTTTACAACATAGATATTACAATTTTGAAATACATTTGTATGTTAGCTGCATAATCATCTCTTCTTACAATGGTGTGGGTGAGCGCCCCCAAAAAAGCTGATGCTTGAACCTGGGGGCGGCCGTTTATTTTGTCGTGTTATATAGTTTCTTGAAAAACAAAATTTCTTTATTACAACTATCCATCTTTTTGGTTATTGAAATAAATAAATTAGTTAAATTAAAATTAATAAATTAAAAAATATATAACAACTATTTTTATAACAAATAACATTTAACATTTTGGATAATAATTACAAGTAAAACAATTTATACGATGAATTAATTAATTTAGGTATGCTAATAATTACTAAATAAACATCTATTATATTAGTCATTAAACCTCCTAGTTTTTTAAATACTGTTTTGGTACAGATTAAAAATATATATATCTATAAATAAATATAAACAAAAAAATACGTGTACATAGTTCTTTCTTTTGTAATTATGATACTGAAGGTTATTAGTATAAAA
This sequence comes from Gerris buenoi, assembly GCA_001010745.2. NCBI lineage: Eukaryota > Metazoa > Arthropoda > Insecta > Hemiptera > Gerridae > Gerris > Gerris buenoi. Next base: position 130,001 of record KZ652072.1, read on the forward strand.
CTTAGTATATTATTGTTATATATGTTACGTATAAAATTAGAAAGAGGTGTCTGATAATATTATTGTTATCATTAATCTATCATTCCATTGTTAGATTAATGGTAATAATCACAACACATAATATATTCAGTTATGAAGTGTTTCGGATCCAAACCACTATTTCTTTTTTAAATTTGTGTATGTCATTTATATCCCTGATGTTTTGTGGAAGTGAATTATATAATCTTATGGCTGTGTGAGACGAGTGTCGTCGTGCTACCTCTGATTTAGGTCTGTTAGTTCGTAGGTCACATCTAGTTTTCTTTCTTGTTCCATAACAATGGCTAATAATATTTTTCGGTTGTTTATAGTGATTGATTAAAACGGTTTTTGTGTAAATTTGATTTATGTTTAAAACAGGAAATTCTGAAAAAAGTGTTTCTGTAGAATAGTCTTTAGGTTTGTTCAATATTATTTTCATGATAGATTTCTGTATAATTTGGATAGGTCGTATGGTCGTAGTACAGGCACCTCCCCAAGCAAGGACACCGTACTGTAGTAGTGATTGTACCAATGCATAATAAATCGTTGTAAGTAAGTTTATGTCACAAATATCTCTAAGTATTTTAAAATAGTAAATAAATTTTCTTAATTTGTCTGATAAAAATGTAATGTGTGGTTTCCAGTTAAGTCTGTAATCTAACATTACTCCCAGATACTTTGTTTTCTCTACTTGATTAATTTGTATGATACATTGACAAGGAATGTTTAAAGCATAATTGTCACATGTGCAACTATGTATAATAAGGTGGTAATTACGGGGTTGGTTGACTTTAGTTTTTGAAAAGGGAATGTAACAAGTTTTGTTTTCGTTCAGGTATAATAAATTAGTGTGAAGCCATTTATTTACAAGATAAAGTCCTTTGGTGGCTTTTTCATACACCTCATCCCATGAGTCGCTTTCGAAAAACAAAACTGTATCATCACAAAAACCAAAGACATTACCGATACTTTCTAAGGTATTGTATAGATCATTAATATAGATTTGGAACAATGTAGGTGACGTGACTGTTCCTTGGGGCAGTTGATAGTTATTTATGAGTTGTATGTCACTCAGTGTTTTGTTTATTTGTGTCTGTTGTTGTCTGTTTTCTAAGTAAGTTGTCATAAGTTGTAGTGCAGATCCTCTAATGCCGTATTGTTGTAGTTTTTCTAGTAGTTTGTCATGATCCACAGTATCAAATGCCTTGCTGAGATCAAGGAACACAGCAAGGCATTTCTTATTTTTATCCAAACTACTAGTAACTTGTTTAGTCAGTTCATACAGTGCGTCTTGAGTGCTAATGTTTTTTTTGAAACCAAATTGTTTTTTGCTGATAACACTATACTTAGTAAAAAAATCAGTCATTCTCAACTTAATAATTTTTTCTAGTAATTTGGCGATATTTGATGTTAGGCTTATGGGTCTGTAGTTAGAGAGTTCTATTTTATCTTGTGCTTTATATAAAGGTGTAATTAATGCTGTTTTGAATGCATGCGGAAAAATACCAGAATTTAGAGAAAGATTAAAAATGTAAACTAAGGGTTTTACGATGTAGGTTTTTGAAGCTTTGATTATTTGTGAACTTATCTCATCTATACCGGGGGATGCATTGTTTTTAAGTTCACTTATAAAATTTAAAATTTCTTTTTCATGAGTAGGTCTGAAAAAAATTGATTTATCTATCTTTTTAATTAGTTTAGATGTAGAATTTTTACTACAGTTACATTTTTGTTTACAAATGTCTGCTAAATTTTTCCCAACATTAGAAAAATATTTATTAAACGCATTTGCTATTTCTTTATTATCAGTAACGACAGTACCATCTCTATCCCTAATTTCAGTAATTTTAATATTTTTTTTCTTTCTAGTTAAACAGTTTGTAGTCTAGTTAAACAAAAAAAAGTGTTGTTGGAACAAGCCTATATATGCTTCATTTTAATATTATATAGACTTTTTCCAGTATTTTTTTTTTTTTGTTTTGTTTTACTGCAGTTTGTAACCATTTCTATCCATTAAGCATAAAAGGTAAGTTTTTTCGTTTCTTTTTTGGGCCTAATATGTTCAATTTATTACGTGGATTTCATGTCGTTTGGTCTTGATTTCAAACTATTTAATTAAACCTTAAATTTTCACATTACTTTATCATTTTGTTTTATTAATATATTTTTATCATTATTTCTTTACTTAAAATCATTTTTGCAATAATTTTTTTTCATTAATCTGATGCTTTTCAGCCTTTGAAACTCACTTTCCAGGAACTATTTTAGTTCATAAAACACTTTATTTTTTACCTTTAAAAAATCATTTTAATGTTTAACTACTTATTATTCGGTATTGTTATCATGAATTTAGAATTCTAATTAATTTTGACAATTAAGTAACTTGAGCCATTAATTTTAATGCAATTTATCTCTACTGTTTGATCTGATAAGATGTTTTGTTATTTTTAGGCCTGTTGTTGTGATTACTGTTTTCCCCTCTTCTTTTTTAGTGAAACATGGTGGTTAAACAAATTTTAGCCTTGCTAAAATTGCAAAAATTCTTTGTTGGAGAAGAAAATGTTTTTGAAAAAGTAAATGGATAAGCACATAGCATCTTGTACTTATGATGGTGCTCTTAAAGTACTGCGAGGAAATGTGAATGATGTGACATTTAGGGAATTATTAATGTCATGGTTTTGATAGCTGTCAATGTTTTGTTATTGAAAATAATGTTTTATCTTATAAATATATTGAGTTGAATCAGCTCTTTGACTTTGTTAAATGCCTCTATCTGAGGTTGGTTCCAGCTCCATTCATTTCCTTTAACTATAAGTTCCCTTAATGGTTTTGTTATGGTCGACAAATTTGGCACGAATTTTAATAAATAGTTAACCATACCTAAAAATCGACGAATCTCGCACACATTATTTGGTGGACCAAATGATTTAATTGTGTTAATTTTCGATGGGTCTGCTCGAATCCCCTCTGCAGAAATTAAATAGCCTAGAAATTTAACTTGAGTAACCCCAATTTCACATTTTTCAGCGTTTGAAGTCACTCCTTCATTTTCTAATTTCTTTAGTACTCTGTCTAGTCTTTTGTCATGTTCATCTTTCGTTCTGCCACATACCAAAATATCGTCGATGTGGTTACACACACCCTCCTCTTTTTCTAACATTTGAGCAATTATCCGCTGATAGAATTCTGGGGCTGATGAAATTCCAAAAGGTAGGCTATTAAAAATGTACCTTCCGAATGGGGTTATAAAACAAGTAAATAATTTTGATTTCTCCTCAATAGGTACTTGCCAGTACCCTCGACTTGCATCCAATTTAGAAAAAAACTTTGAATTTCGAACTTTATTAAATGATTCCTCTACGGTAGGCAGAATATAGTGTGGTCTCTTAACAGCCACATTTAATTTCGTGTAATCAACACACAGTCGAATATTTCCGTTTGGTTTAGGGACTATTGTTATTGGACAACACCATTCGGTCGGCTCATCTAAAGGAGAAATCACTCCTTCTTTAACCATGTTCTCTAACTCTATTTTCACTTTCTCTCTTAGTGGAAACGGGATCCTTCTTGGTGTAGCAGTTGCAAATGGCTTGGCATCTTCCTTTAGCTTTATTTGAAATTCATTCCTCATTTTACCTAGTCCCTTAAATAGCCTTGGATATTTTTGTTTATATTCTTCATTTAGAAGTTCCTTTTGAACTGTGTTCACCATTTTTACTAACTTGAGGGCGGTGAGGGCAGGTCTGCCTAACAAAGGTTCCTTTACATCTGCTACATACAGATCCTGCTCAGAGCTTATCCCTTTCCATCTTAATTCTGTTTTTATCATTCCCTTTACTTTAATTTCTGCTTTCCCCGGGCCAAATAATTTAACATTTGTACTTACGATATTTTTCTTAAGTCTATTAGCCAATCTTTCTGGAATTACGGAAACATCTGCGCCCGTGTCTATTTTAAAATTTAATTTCAATCCTTCAATTTTCAGACATATTTTCCATGGATTTTCATCATTTTCGTAATTTATAGCATACACATACCGGTGACTTGAACTTTCTGAGTCACTGTCGCTTCCTCGCTGCTTTTCTACTTCTTTCACATATTTTGAATTACATTTAATGCTCCAGTGATTTAATCCATTGCACCTTCGGCACCTGGAACCTCTGGCAGGACATCTGTCCTCTCTTCCATGAATCTTTCCACATTGGTAACACCCTTCTTTCCTTGGATCTTTCCTAACCCATGCCTTACTCATCTGATCTAATTTCCCTTTCTTAGAGACCTCCGCTATTTCCTTATCGTCTTCTTGTTCTTTCCTAACTCTTATGTCTTGTCCCCCTCTGACTACGTTCTGCTGGGCCTTAATAATAGCATGTTGTTTAGCCAACGTTATTGCTTTTTCTTTTGTTAGGCTTGGGTCCATTTGCATTTGTTTACTTAATTTTGAGTCCTTGACCCCTACTACTATTCTATCCCGTATCAACTCATCTTTTAAATCCTTAAATTTACACGTATTCGCTAATTTAATCACATCTGTAATAAAAGATTCTACCGGTTCATCGCTATTTTGACTTCTACTATTAAATTTTGCTCGTTCATAAATTATGTTAATTCTAGGAGAAAAATAATTTTGAAATTTCCCAATAACTAAATCATAAAAATCCTCATCTACGTCACTGTTTTTGACGTCAAATGAATTAAAAACATCCTCCGCTTGCTCCCCTAAACTATAAATAAGTAAATCTACCTGGTCAGTTTGGGATTTCCGCTGTAGCCCGCTAATACGCCTGTACCTTTCCCAGCGTGATAACCAGCAGTCCCAGTTCTCTGGCCTTAGAAAATCAAAAGGCGGCGGTGGATCTATCTTCAGTCGAGTTTGACTGTGTCGAACTTCACCTGCTTCCTTCGGCTCTTCCTGAACCTTAACATCCTGGTGTTTCTTCCTTCCCGCTTTACTTCTGACACCATGTAAAGCTTTTGAAGCCATTGAAACACTTCTTACGTTGGTCATTTTTTTTTACTATTTTAACCCGCCTATTAGATTAAAAGTGAAAATGGTTGCTCTTGGAAAAATGGGAAACACAAACCTGAGAAAAAATACATAATGAGTAAATTAAAAGAATACAAAACACTGTATCTGTTTTCGGGCTACACCTACAAACTCAAGTGGCCTTATCAGTTTCACATGAAGGGGGAAGAATAATTTATAATGAAGCAGATAGATATTTCCACAACTTGTTCTCTTAAAAAAGTTCGTTCCAGAGAAATTTCATTGTAAAGAAAATGGAGATTAGAACTGGATCTAAATTTTGGCTAGGCACGTACAGTACGAATGTACCCAGTCAAATTATTTTATTAATAAATCCACTGTATTTACCTACATACCTCAGTAACTTAATCCACTTCTTTTTTCAATTTCTCCTCTTTTGGTAACCCAAAGAATGTGCATTCGTGTTTCTCTGAATAACAATTGCAGTTTGGAGCAAAGCACATCACCATCTGTTCACAAAAACAAAGATTATTATGTAAGTTATTAATAATACCAGCCCATAAAAACCAAGTTTTTATTATAAATCCTTTATATTTTTGCATTTTAGTTCTGAAGGAAAATATTGGTATTCATTCATTTCAATTTTAAATAAATAATTTAAAATTAATTAATTAGTAACATTTAATTAATTNACATTAATCCTTGCCTCTTGCTGCACGTCTTCACTAATCCGATTCATAAACTGAAAAGCTAAACACATCTTAGCTTTTTCACTCATCTGGATTTCGTTTATCAGTTCGAATGCAACATCCATTTGTCTAGTAAAGTTTTCAAGGGGACGCCTATCACCGGTAAAGACGGGTATCGCGGCTATTGTCTGCATCACGAAATCCAGGTGCTTTAGCCAAAGCTCCTGTTCTTTAACCGACACTAATGACATCGCTAAAAAAAAGTTTTCTCACTCCCGGGTTTCGGCACCAGTTAAAACACTCAGGTTTGAAATTAGTTTTTTAAAAGAATATATATTTAAATTAAACAAAATTAATAATTACCTTCGCGTGGTCTGTGAATACTAAATAATAAAATACTAAATAAAATATTAAGTTGGCTTCGCCACAACAGAATCAACAATAATATATAATACCACTTCGCTGTCAAACCTACCTCTTTGTTTACAAACAGATAACCGGGAAATCAATAATTTTTGAAAAATAGAAACAAAAATAATAGAACCTGTGTCTAAGAGCTCGCATTAGTACTTAAATACATATAAATTGTTCAGAAATTCGCTATATATTATTTTAAGAATAAGGTTTGTTGCTATTTTTCAAAAATGATTGATTTCCCGGTTATTTCAACCCCTCTTTTGCATATAATCCATTCGACTTACAAAAAAATGGCAAAGAAATATTTTGTAGGTTATTTTCTCCTCTTTATTTTACTACTCTTCCACTTTTTGCGTAAATAGCTTGCTTTGTAAGTTATAAGGCGAAATCCACTAAAAAA
>KZ652072.1:184876-199458 GCA_001010745.2 Gerris buenoi
CACTGTTTAATCTTTGCTCATGACTCATGTAACCTATGTGTAAGAGAAATGAATTTTAATTCAATTGACTTTATGGAATTTCTAAAAGACGGAATTAAGAAGTGAGATTTGGAAAAATCACTTTTTAATTGACTTAGAATTTGACAAATAATTTGATTCTTGCACTAAGGAAACAAGTATAAATGGCTTGAAAATGTCCTAAAGAATAAGGACGAAATACTGCAAAAGAAACGTAGTTGGTTTTTTATTATACCCCTGAAGTCCAAAAATAGAAATCTCTTAAATTGAAAATTAAAGGGGACCACATCTAAAAATGGATGTTTTTATGCTATTTTTAACTCTAAATAGTCAAAATTTGACCTCTTAATGGACTCCAAAAATTCTGGCCAACGAACTCATCCTTTCTTTTAATATTATTGACATTTTAAAATTTGTTTGAAAATTTTAAGTGCATCCTAAGGGAAGATATCGTCTGGAGTGACACATATATACATATATACATAAAAAAGTGTTAAATTTTAGGAATCGATTCAGAATGTTCTAAAACGGATTTCCATGAAAAAAAATTTTAAAAATTTTGAAGCCATTGCAATAGCTTAATTTCCTTCGAAAATTCGCTAATTATATTGATGTCTCAAGAAGAGCAAGTAGGGATTTTCTAAAAATTTGATCCCTAAGGGAAGGGAAGTAAAAAATGAAGGGAAAATGAGCCCAGACTGACCTTCTGGTGTAAAAGAAGTTAATACTTGGAAAAAAAGCTTCTCTTTAAGATTTAATAATATATTATTAATCAAAGATCATTTAAATTTCAACCCAGGGATGCGTTAAGACCCAGGAAAAACGAGAAAGGTAGGATACAGAAGAAACATACTGATTTCCCTTAATTTTTAAAACTTTTTCTAAGAATTATACTTACTAATTAATTAGGGACTTTTGCAAATTATTTTATCTGAGTGAAGGTGGGTATAGAAATAAGTGGTAACGTTTTTAGGTAAGCTCTATATCAAGTTTCATCTCTATAGCAAGAAATCTGTGGGGGTTATGCGTGACACACACAGACAGACATCCAGGTAACAACCAATCAAATCGTCTTAAAAAAACTCAAATCGAATATTTCTCTTTAAATCTTGGTTTCGGATTTTTTGGGGTAAAAAAAAAAAAAAAAATACTTTATATATTCCTTCGGAGAGGGTGAGAGAAAGTAAAAATATTAAAAATAAAAGCATTGGAATCCAGAACAACAATTCTTTTCATTTCACTTAATTTTTCCTTAAATCATAAAAAAAGCTGTTCTCTCTTTTAGTAAAAAATGAACACTTCTTAAAATAAAAATAAATATATAATTTACGGAAAAAATATTGTTTCCTCTTTTATAAATTTATTTTTTGATATTATAATATTATAAGAGAAATATATTAAGACACTGAACTTAATAAAAATTTAGTTTATTTTCAAATTATTTTTTATCTTTTTTATAGCAAACACTTGTAATTTTTTTCTCTTTTCTTNCCGCCGGCAAAGCCGCATAGGCAAAGCCTATGGCTGTACCTCTGTCCACATTAGTGTTGGCATTGGCATTCGATCATTTCGAAAATGTTCACCGAGAAAGCCGCGAGATGCCGTTGGCACGTCCACTCTAGTTTTGTCTAGCGGCTTTCTTTGATGGAGACCGACACTCGAGCGATTCCTGTTGGCATGCCGCGCGGCATAGTTTTGCCGTTGGCTCGTGCTAATGATCACGTCTACATCAGTCCGGCTTTCAAAAGCCAACGGCATAGTGTGGACGCGGCTTAATAAGAAACAGTTATAATAATACTTTTTGAAAAGTACTAAACATATTAATAAATGTCAACTTAAACTTGGTAAGAAGTTACGACATTTATTTAATTTTTTTAACTGAAAAAAATAATAAAATAAGAATTTGTAAGCAATGGATGCCTCAGTTTTTATAAGTGGAGTAAAGATAACCCTAACGTCATCAGTGTAGGAGATTTAACCACTTTTTAAAATTTAATATTCAATTTTAAACTTTATCATTTTTTCTCATTTATTAAATTGAAATAAATGTAAAAGTTTTAGAGGAGTTACAAGTAAAAGAATAATAGAATTAAATAAATAGTATAAAATTAAATTACAATAGATATTTAGTTTAGAAATATTTTGTTATACGTTGTAATGAATTATATTCCTGAAATATGATATTGTAGCCTTTCTTCAAGCTTAATTTTATTTTAAAAAAATAGTCCTCAAATTGGTTTAAAATTTTGGCACAAAGTTCCTCGTATCTTTTCGCGTACTACATTGATTAGGCTTTAATAACCTTTTATTGCCTATTCATTTAATTTTTTATTTGAACCTGTCAAAATTGTTATCAGTTTGTTAAATTTAATTATTATCAGAAACAAACTGATTAATTTCATCTGCTGTTTAGTGATCTCCTCCCTATTATCAATTCTACCAAAACATGATATGTTTAAAAAAAGTCTCTTACCATTCCTTCCTGAAGATATTCCTCGATAGCTGAAGTGACACCCCTCTCATCACCAGTCCAAAAAATGTAGTCAGCCATGTCCGCAGGGCTGTACTGAACACCAGGCTGGCCTCGTGATTCCATATCAATCTGTAAAACACAGAAACAAATTTACAATGTCTAATTTACGATATCGAAAAGATATCGGATGTGAAGCAACTAACTAATCTTCTTTAAAAAGTGAACAACATTGTATAGTATATCTTGTATTCACTGCATTTTGCAACAAAAACCAACATATATTATGGATGATTGGGAACTCCATTATTAGATTGGGCTTAGACTTTTATGGACAGTAGATAATGCTTAATTTTAGAGTTCAGGCATTTGCATTGTGCATAAGTATTTGGATGAACAGTAAGCTTAAAGTTGCCCTAAAATTAAATATGCGTGAGAGGAAAAATGGCGCACGTGGATGGACAGAATATTCACCCTTAACCAAGTATAGGAATGTCACAAAATAAATCGTAATTAACTGCTGTAATTTACTGAATTTCATTATCCTAAATTACTATGTCTTGTTAGAACATAATTATGTTATGTTAATTAAATTCACTATTCAATAATGTAATATAGACACTTGAGACCATAGTTGTGTATTGACACATTAATATATTATTTGTTGTTGAACTATCTGATACTGTAGGAAGGACTACAATTACATATTTCGTAGCAGAGACAAGATTGGTTGAATTCGACATTGATGTTACAATTCCGGTATTGATTAGAAGCCGGATTAATTGGACGTGTAATAACAGCTATTAGTTAATTGTGGTCCAATAACAAGCAGTCTGGAGAAAAACGAGGAAAATTATACGTCTAGATAATAATTACACCTGGATTCCTGGTAAGCATTATTGATTCCTACAAATCTCAACGGACCTTCAGAAATTTTCCAAATATTATCCTTGAAAACACTTAATGTACATTGAAGAATTTAGACCCTCGCTACTTTTACTAGATATTTTCGTATGTATGTGTCTTGTTCGGCCTGATTAATTACGAAAATACACATCGTATTTAAGAATTACAATCCTTTAAATGTTACTTATTGAGTTCCTTTGAAATACTACAAGCCTACCACTTACCCACCTTTATTATGACTTTATTAAAAATAATTACTATTAGATTCGTTTATTTAAAACTCACAGGCATTCCTGTCAACACCTTCCAGACACTATCACAGGATAGTGCGAACGCCAGATTATATAGATAATCATCCATATAGACCGAAAACATGCATTAAGACGGCGCAGTTGTTAGAGAAATTCTGCAGGCTCAGAAACAATATTTGGCTCCATTTACTCGCAAAATTACAGTCCTCGATAACCTCAGTGGGAAGAATATTTTATACTTTTTATCACATAAATATTATGTTCTTCAACTGTATTTATTTTCCAATGTGTGATAACGATTATAATTACAAATATACATAATCTAATACTGATAATAATAACTAGGCATCGCGTGGCTCTATCATTGAAGCGAGCGGATAGTAATAAATGTGTATTGAATATAAAAAAAAATAGATCATCATGCATCATGATGAGTTGATAGATAATGGGTATTGTAGTAGATTAGCGGCAAGTAGTAAGGGAAGGGAACCACCCCGCATTCTTACTATTCCTCTAAAAACTCTAACCGCACCTCTCCTTTTCAATTATTATAAAANTCTGCAGGCTCAGAAACAATAACATTTGGCTCAGGAATTTCAACCTCGATATAGAAGCAACAAAAATAAACAACAATGATCACTAAATTAGCAATTTTATTCTATAATTATTCAACATCTGAACACTAGCTGAAGCCAATAGAGGTCTACATCTCTCACTTTTACCCCTTAAATTTTTGACTCCGAACTGATTTTCTAGTTTAATCAAAGCAGGCACCATGCCCACTTCAGAAGCACAAGAACCTCGGCGCATACATTTATACAAGTGTGTTCACAACCAGTAGATTAGAACTTTATATATATTGTTACAAATATAACGCTAAGACAAAAATAACAACTATTTTCTATATTTCAAGCATCATCACAAGCACAAGAATAAAATGTCACATCATATGATAAAAAGGGAAGGTTACTTTAACCTAAAGCTATGTTGCTTTTATTTGAAGCAAGCTTAAACGAACTTCTTACATTCAACGAATTATGCATCTTGTCTGTCTGTCAGTAACGTTTACGTGTCCGACGATAACTTGAGTAAAATGAGACCGATTAAGTTGAAATTTGGTATACATGTTCCTCTTACTAATACGCAGGCTAAGTTCGTATAATCTATTCAATGAGACGAACATTTTTTTTTTCAAATAACATTTTATAGTAAAACCAACAGCGACACCTCTATGAATTAATAAAGATCGCTAAAACTATTAAAGCAGACCTAAACGTTTATAATAGAGAAAACAACCTTTTTACCGATATCTTACGTTCTAACGTTACGATTTTAATAAAACTTCATACACACCATTTAATTCACAATTGAAAAAGACATGCAAAATTTCAATTTGCATGTCAATACTTCAATACATGAACTAGTTTTTTTGTAGCAAAGTGATACATTTTATAATAATTGAAAAGGAGATGTGTGGTTAAAGGAATAGTAAGAATACGGGGTGGTTCCCTTACTACTAGCCGTTGTACTACTACTATACCTATTATCTATCATTTCATCATGATAAATGATTATCTATTTTTTTAATATTCAATACATATTTATTACTATCACTATACGCTCACTTCTATGATAGAGCCACGCGGATGCCTAGTATATAACAGTTTTACCAGAATCAATACGACTAAAATTTACTAAATCCAATATGCTTGTACTAAAGTTACCAAACGCGAAAGCTCACGCGACTCATTGAAAATCATCACCATTAACATTAGTCAATTTATTTAGTATATACATATTTTTTCGAGAATTCTTATTATGTATAATATTAAAAAATATTGTAGTTATATTAGCAATTTGATTACTTTAGTAACGTGGGTAGTTTGATTACTTTATAACTAAAGAAAAAGGGTTTTAGTTTACTAAAACGGAGAACTTTTCCCTTTAAATCACTATTTTTAGACCCTCGGAAAGGGAACCCAGAAAGTTTTCATCAAAGGATCAGTTTAAGTCCATAATTTTGTTTTAAAATTAAGTTAAAAAAAGGAACAACTTTATTTTAAAAAAAAAAGTTTTGAAGGAAGGAGAGATATTGATAATGTATTGAAAGTTTGTCTAGTTGACGGACGTGGAGTGGGGGGTTCTAAAGTTTTCACCGTTAAGTTAAAGGGAAAAGGGAATTTTCCTGGACCCTCAAGGGCTTAACTTACTACTAAAAGGAAATCCCAAGCTGTTATTACCCCTTGTTTAAACTTTACACAATAAACAGACAACCCTTTTTTTTATTTTGTTTAAAGACTCATTGATAAAAAAAAAAAACCCTTATTCCATTCATAAAGAGCTGAAAACAAAAAACCACTGTCAAAATATAAATACATAAATGGAAATGGGAATTTTTCGAACAATACAAAACGTGGTTTTTGTGAGAATATAAAACGTGATTTTGTTTTTCTCCTGAAATTTTAATTTAAATAAGTTTTCTAATCCCCTTTTTATAACTTTATCTAATAAATTTTAGTCTAAAAGTGAAAACAAGCACGTTTGAGAATTGAGGTATGACAAATAGAGCTTAAAGAATTTATAACCGAGAGAATTCTAATGCCGCTCTATCAAATCACGTTGTAAAACAAAATTGGACTGAAACAAGTCAGATTAATCAGAGTAAAACCACACGAAAAGCAAAATGCCGTTTTCGCACGAGTTGCGTACCGTACTTTATCTACGATACTTAGATTTAAATAATAAATACAGGGAAAAAATAAACTTCCTGCATGTAAGTTCGTATTTCTCATGATGACATTAATTCGTTAGTTGTATTTTGTGCCGAATTAATTATTTCTCAATAATTAATTATTGAGATATAATTAATTATTGAGACATAATTTAATTATTAATTGTAATAATTGTTAGTATTGTATGTAATTATTTCTCAATAATGTGGGAGGCGTATTATTTTCCTCCTATTACTTTTATTAAACAAACAGCAAATTAGTTTTGTTAAATGTAAACATACTCGCTAATCGTGCGTAAAGGTGAAAAATTCTGACAAATGGGTGAAAAATGAATACAAGTACGTAAATAATCACTTTCTACGCATCTAAACAGAGATACAATGTTTATATTTCGTAACTATATTCTTTTATATGTTATATTCGTTTATATTCGTTAATTCGCATTGAGCATATGCGTTTCATAATTCCTCTTTTTTCCGCCCCAATGCGGTAAAAAAGAAGAATTCTTCACCTTAACGCAAGATTAGCGAGTTTGTTTACATATAACAAAACTAATTGGCTGGTTGTTTTATTAAAGTAACTTTTTATATCGAGTTATTGAAAAACAATGATTGATTTATGTCATTATCCCGAAAATAAGGAGAATAATACGTCTTCCAAAATAATTAATTCGGCACAAAATACAAATAATGAATTAATGTCATCTTTATCAAAAAATAAATATGAACTTACATGCAGGAAGTTCGATGCAACAATCGTAGATAAAGTACGGTACGCAACTCGTGTGAAAACTAAATTTTGCTTTTCTCGTGTGGTTTTACTACCCTCGCTGTCACTCGGGAGCAAACTCCACACTCGCATGCAAAATGCTATTTTCCGCACTAGACGCGTAATGTACTGTTTAAATCCTTTACATTAACTTTACTTATGTCTACAAAATCTTTGGAGGGTTAAAAACCATTTTCTAGTAATCCATTTGAGCTGAAACTTGGCACATACTTTCAAAATGGCGGCAGATATCAAAATGCAATTTAGTGGAAATGATTGTCTTATAAAGACAAACAGAGAGATATAATTGGAGAACATTTCAGCGCATTAAAAAAATTTGATTTTGTATTGCAAAACTGCTTTAAAATAAAAATTTGTTTCTTTAAATCTTCATTAAATGACATAATAAGTAAAACAGTATAAAATAATATTCAATTTGATGTGGTTTTTATACTTGGAAATATATTTTTTTTAAAAGTGACCTAAAAAAATCTCGGATTGAAATGTATTATTTATCATATTAAAAAATAGATAGGTACCAAGGATATTATTTTGCATAAAAAATATATAAATATAAATTGAATTATAATATTTTAGAAAGGTCTTTTTTTTGTTTGAATAGTAAAATATTTTCGTATAATTGATTTTGTTGGCAGATTTATAGGGTATAGGTGCTTGCTTTATTTGTTAATTTAATTTTTATTTGCTAAAAGAATTCAAAACAGTTTGAGAAAAAAACAACGTATATCAATTGATTAAAATTAAAGGTATACATTTGGATTTAGTTGAATTCTGTGGGTTACACTTGAAAATTGAAGTTTTCTATTAATCGATATGACCACATTTTGAAAATCTAATTTTAATATTTTTCTTTCATGCCATTTTATGGTTGTCATGTGGTATAAAGTTTAATTTGGTTTTCATTTTCTGTGACATCAGTTTAAGGATTTGTAAGTGGAAATGTTGATTAGAAATTCGACAGATGAAAACGTTTGAAAACTTTGAATTCATGTGATACAAATAGAAATTGATAAATTTGACATAGCTAATGGATCTCTGATTATATTTAAGCTTCACAAAAGAGGCTTTTGATTAATAAATATTTCTTATTAAGTTCCTTTCCTTGAATAGAACTAAGATTAGAGTATGTGAGTAGTAATAAAATGGTGCAAAATATTAAAAAATATAGTTATGATGCTAGGTGTACCCTGGTAATAGTTTACGTATAGAAAAGTGGATCCTCAACGGGCAAGAAGAAAATAAAAAACACAATAACATGTTTTTATGTGGCGACGTTTCGGCTTATCCAGCCATTTTTATCGAGCCTAAAAATAATAATAACTTATTGTAAGCATGACACCAGTATAAAAATCAGCTAATATCACAATAGTGTAATCATATGGAATATATAATATTACCTATACTATCTACTTTAGCCCTCAAGCTAAAAAATTATAGACAGAACAGGTATTACAAATGTATCAGATTCCGTGTGGACATTGCCCGAAGAGCTACATTGGAGAAAGCGGCCAACTCCTAAAAAAACACCGGTATGATCAACAAGGGCAACGCTAATACAGCTCTCTCCAGCCACTCTCTAGCCACACAACACACTTTCAACTTTGAAGATACACAAATCATAGGGAGAGAAATTAAAACCAAAAGGAGGAAAATGTTAGAAGCATTAAATATTGCAATTAATGTAGATAAAACTGTCAACTTAATAACAGATTCCAGATCACTCAATAAGTTTTACAGTGGAGTCTATATTTCAAATTCAAAACTCCCGCCACAAAATCCGACAGTTATAATTTATTCTTAATGCTTATCATTAATTATTTTTATTTTTATTATGAATTGTATTTTGTATGAATTTAAAGTATACAACCTAATTATAAAAGTGTTTTTACCCTATGTTACCATTAGTTTTATGTGATTTGATTTTATTTTGTTCACAGATAAGATAACACTGTTATCAGAGTGCATTATCTATCAATACTTTGACAAGTAGACTTTTTCAATTCTTTGGCTATAGTTTTAAAAAATATTTTTATATAACCGTATATATAACAAATGAATATTCCCGATAACAATAAAGAAGGGATGTTCTCACCTGTACTAAAAAGTATTTTTTACACTTTTGAGGCTTAAAAGTGTACTATATATATAATCGTACATTTTAAAATAAATGATTGTGGAAATAAAACTCCCCTGATATTTTCCCATTCCTTGAAGTTAGAAAAAAGAAAATTGTCTCCCTTTATTTGAATTCCAAAAAAATGCTCTAAGGTTTTATTTAAATTGTAAGGATTTAGGAATGGAATAAATTAGCATTTATTTGTAAGATTGTTGAAATGGTGCTTTATATATGCAACTCGCTACATATTTTTCTTTTTTATTTCCTGTGAATGTTTAAATGAATAAAATTTTATACAATAGGGTTTAATGAAACAGAAAAATTTTGAGGTACAGAAAATGGACGAAATAATATTTCTCAAATTTATTAGCTTATAGTCTAGTCAAAGTAGCTTATAGTTTTTGGGGTGATGAACACGAATTTGAAGTTGTCCAACAAAATTTCCCGCGGCAAATATGAGAAATCATCGAAAAACTACTAAAAAAAAATATTTTTTATTGGTTTTCAGCTTATAACTTGCAAAGCAATCTATTAATGCAAAAAGTGGACAAGTAGTAAAATAAAAACGAAAAAATAACCTACAATTTATGTCTATAACATTTATTTGTACGTCGTACGGTTTTCACGCAAATGGGAGTTGAAATATTGGGAAGGCTTGGAGAGTGCTGAAGTGTAAACGGTTGGTGGCCGGACTGCGCTGGCAGTTAATTTTATGTTTTTTGGTGTGCTGAACACGAATCTGAAGTTGTCCAACAAAAATTTTACACGCAAATATGAGAAATCATCATAAAACCACTATCTTCTTTTATTTTTTTAGTGGATTTCGCCTTATAACTTGCAAAGCAAGCTATTTACGCAAAAAGTGGAGAAGTAGTAAAATAAAGAAGAGAAAAATACCTACAAATTATCTCTTTACCATTTTTTTGTAAGTCGAATGGTTTCTATGCAAAAGAGGGTTGAAATAACCGGGAAATCAATAATTTTTGAAAAATAGCAACAAACCTTATTCTTAAAATAATATATAGCGAATTTCTGAACAATTTATATGTATTTAAGTACTAATGCGAGCTCTTAGACACAGGTTCTATTATTTTTGTTGCTATTTTTCAAAAATTATTGATTTCCCGGTTATTTCAACCCTCTTTTGCATAGAAACCATTCGACTTACAAAAAAATGGTAAAGAGATAATTTGTAGGTATTTTTCTCTTCTTTATTTTACTACTCCTCCACTTTTTGCGTAAATAGCTTGCTTTGCAAGTTATAAGGCGAAATCCACTAAAAAAATAAAAGAAGATAGTGGTTTTATGATGATTTCTCATATTTGCGTGTAAAATTTTTGTTGGACAACTTCAGATTCGTGTTCAGCACACCGAAAAACATAAAATTAACTGCCAGCGCAGTCCGGCCACCAACCGTTTACACTTCAGCACTCTCCAAGCCTTCCCAATATTTCAACTCCCATTTGCGTGAAAACTGTACGACGTACAAATAAATGTTATAGACATAAATTGTAGGTTCTTTTCTCCTTTTTATTTTACTACTAGACCACTTTTTGCGTTAATAGATTGCTTTGGATGTTATAAGCTGAAAACAAATAAAAAATATTTTTTTTAGTAGTTTTTCGATGATGTCTCATATTTGCCGCGGGAAATTTTGTTGGACAACTTCAGATTCGTGTTCAGCACCCCAAAAAACATAAAGTAAACCACTAAAAACAATTACACCAGAACTTTCCACTTTGAGCTCTTTTTATGCACTATTTGACTGGACTATTAGTTGTCTAAATAAACAGGAGATTTTTTTTTATATATTTAGGAAACCTTAATTGTTTATCTCATTATAAAGGTGTTATAAAAAACTGGATACGTTGCTGAAATTAGTCTTGGAAACTGTTCATAACACCCAGTAGCATATGAGCAAGAATTGCCGCATTTTATAAAAAATGCTTTTGAGGCAAAGGACATTAAAGTCTAGGAGGGATTGGAATGAAGATTTTTTAATTTTGTAACGGAGTAACTAAAACAAGAGTAACTACAATTCTTGCTGAAATGGGGCATTGTGACAGGAGCCACTTTCGACTTTCACCAGAGGCTTCAGCAATGTATGTTAATAGACGCTATCCTACTGAAACAGGTCTAGGACAAAGTATTTCAACATAATATATATGTTATGTTCAATATACTCTTTTTAGACATCTAATCGTGATTCTTGCTTTCATTATATTTAGCGATTTCTTAGCGTAAGATTTAAAACGCTTCTTCTTAGCAATTTAGAAAATTTTAAAAGGAATAAATAAATTAAGAAAAAAGGTCTATGAACAGAGCGCAGGTTTACGTGTCAAGAATTTAGGATCATATTTGTAGTCTGCAAAGGAGAAAGTATATAGGAATTATTTATGAGAGTACAAAGGAAAGGTAGACGTGTGTCAACCAAAATAGCTTGCTATTCAATTCAAACTTACTGCTGGTAAACCAAACGAGGGAAATTTATACCTAAAAAGACTTCTTTGCCTTACAAAGGAAAGGAAAACAGCGATAAAATGTTAGAATTTACGACATCAGGAAGTTTTGCAGCAAAAATTCACTATTTCAACTAGGAAATGCCGAGTTAAAACCAACAGAAATAATTGTGTAAAATAAAAAGAAATATTTAGAATGGAATATTTTATTAAACATTTCACTAATAACCTATGTATATAAAATTAATGTTTTGTCTCTATATTTTTACTGTTTGAGTTATTGACTTCCATCTTCGATGCAGTCAAAGCAAACTAGCAGTCAGAACACGCCCGTGTTCTGACTTCTGACTGCCAGTTTCAGGGCAGTGGTTGCTTAACGTTCAGAAGACTAAATAGAATCGATTCGATCAAATCTATTTTACGTTCTAATCCTCATCAACTATAACTTAAACTTCGATCAAAAGAAATCATCAACATTGATTGATTCGCTTTTGTTGAAATGAAAATAATTTATATTTTAGTTTGTAAGCGGGATTGTTTAAAACTGTATAAGACAAGATAGAAAACTCAATTTAGTAATGTAGTATAGGTATTACTACCTCTCTCAACTTGATTAAACAAAAACTTTACTTTACTCGGCTTGAATGAGTTTAACGCCTACCCTATCCTCTAGTTAAAAACACTCCGTCTGAAATTACTCACCTTCATTTTGCCTTAGCCTTAAAATAAAGCTAAATTTCATGAAAGCGTTTCTTCGCACTTTCTTGAGTATCAATCAAATGTAATTTTTATAATATTTGATTTTAAGGTTGGATTGATACATCCCTATGATTTTTTTCAGAATATAAATAACAATTAAGACAAAGGGATGTTTAATTCATTGCACTTTGGGACAAAGGAATATCAAACTTCTGATATTATAAGGGAAGCAACAGTCTAAAGAAGAACATTCCGTACACCTTCTTTATATTGTTATTCCCCTCTGTTTTTTTTTTTAAAGGGGAGTAACAATCTGAAGAATTGCCCATTTTTTACTTTCTCATATAAAGAGGAAGTATGGAGATGCGCTGATGCGCGGAAATTCGATTTTGAGATTTGATGGTTTTACTTGTTTATAGGTCCCTTTGGTCCAAAAAATTGGTTTTTAAAATGTCTGGCTGTTGACTGTTGTCTGTAGGAACCCCTTTTTGGCGTGGAGCCTAAACTACTAGGCCGATTTTAAATTTGGCATACATTTTCAGAAATATCATATCCCGAGGGGAAATTGAGAAATTATTTTTAGCTACAAATTTTGGGGCGCTACCCCCCAAAAAAACTCTGAGAAAACGTGAGAAATAGTATTTCTCTTATCGGTTACGATGATTTTGATTAAAAAAATTCTAAATTGTAGTCCATTTAAATTTAAATCAAACGATATAAGCCTTTTTCCGGGAATAATCTAGTTTTGGAGATACATATTTATGAAAATAAATCTGATTTAAAAAAAAAAAATTCTGAAGCAAAAAGTTAAAAACCACCTGTTGACTACATTATAAATAATATATTAACTAATTATTGCGTAGTGTATCATTGAAACGAGCTGAATGCAATAATTATTTAATATTGAGCAAATTTATAGTTAATCATGATCAGTTTATAGTTTAAAAGGGTTACTGGAGTGGACAGTAGTGGGATTGATAGACGGATGGAATCTCTCACTTCACTTTAAAGGTTCTATACTGTAGGAACCCTATTCTCACATGCTAAAGGTGGGTTCACAGTTCACAGTATTAATAAATAACGTGGAGGCAAGGAAATATTTATAAATTTACACGTTTTAGCGTCCAAAAATGTTTCTGATTCTTGAGTTTTGATGGACTCAAGTTTTCACACCCAAAGATTATATAATTTTGGATATTGTTATTTATCGTAATTAATTATGATGAAGTGTTATATGTGTGCTGAAGAATTATATGTGCGTAAATAAATGTTATATGGAAGCTAGAATTTTGTGTCTAAGTAAATGTTTTGGTTACTTTTAACAATTTGTGGTCTACTTAATTAGTTTGCGGGACATAGCTTGGCAATAGGAATTTTAAAAATCAAACCGGTGGAGAGCGGCCATGTCCTACCCTTTTTGGTGACTTATTTGATTTTCATGATCCTGATTACTAACGTAGTTAGTAGACAAAAAATCAAGTTGATGATGGTGATCGTAGTTAGTTAGCCAAATCAAAGACTCCTCCTATAAAGTAACGGACTACCATAAACTTGATTTTTGATCTAATGACTAAGTTCGTACTCAGGATCATGAAAACACATTGTCCACAAAAAAAGGCAGGACATGGCCGCTCTCCACCGGTTGGTTTTTTCAAATGCATGTTGCCAATCCATGTCCCACAGAAGAACTTACTCAACCACATATTCTTAAAAGGCACCAAAACATTTACTTATACCTACACGATATTCTATCTAGATGTTAGTCAGACATTTTTTTTGCAACTATAAACCTGGACTATAATCAACAGAAATAACTAATTTATGTAGAAATAGCTATTTATGTAGAAGAGAATTTTATTTCAAAATCTACAATAAATTAATTATAAAAATTTAATAAAAAGTAAACAACTATGATTTTACAGGAGCGTAGGTAGATAAAGTTAAAACTCATATTAGAATAATGTTAATTTTGAATAAAAACATGGCAAGTCGAGTATGCTTGTAATAATTAAAAAAAAAAACATCCAAAATAAAGAGAAAGCATACATAATAAAGAAAATAAACATACATAATAAAAAGAAAATACGGAATATTACAAAAAAAAAAAAAAAAATAAAATAAACATTCAGGGAAGAGGAATTT
>KZ652072.1:208731-219289 GCA_001010745.2 Gerris buenoi
TATATATATATATATCAATGTTAAAGCGTTGGCGGCTGACTCAGAAAGTAACATATCATTGTCTTGATGAGAGGTGTATAGGATGTCCAGAATCCAGGGGCTTTTTCCTTTTGTTCTTTACCGTCCATCCAAACAATATAAACACAGTTCATACATTGAATTCATAAAATATGTTTTGATCATATATATACTATATACTTGCATTTATGACCTTTTGAAGATTACAAATGAGTTTTGCTGCGATAATTATAAACGTCATACATGTTCAGAGAAACATTATTACAATATTGTAATAATGGTAACCAGATTGTCATTATACATGCCTTTTTTTGACATTTATAATTGTTTGACTTTTATATGCATTATAACTACTTTCACTTCTGTATAATATACAGGTAGGTACATAGAGAAATTAATATCTTTGATGTTTTGATTGTTTTGCAAATAAGTTTTAGTTCCTTCTGGAGGCTGTTGTCTAACTTATTGTTTTAGTTTATCGATTAATATAACAATTACCTTGTTTAACCAATTTATGATAAGTGAATTAATACGAGAAGTAGAAGTTACAAGCCTCCATGTTTCCAAAACTAAGGATGTGAGGCTGAATACAGTAAAAAACGGATCAACGCCTCTTTTTGGAGCAAAGAAGTGTACCCTGGTAGGTTTTGGAAGATCTGAAAGTTCGTGCTTAGAAAGACTATTTCCCCGTATTCGAGTTCCGTCTGCCATCTACCAGTTTTTCCAGGTTTGCCTCCCTTTTCATTTTTCTCCGCCATATTTTATATATATTTTTTCTTTTTCTCATATCGTTTCTTCTATTTCAGCTAGAAAATTCCTTGTTATATCTAAATTCATATTTTCTCTTTCTTTAATTTTCTAGACCTGTTTCGTTCCTTTTGATTTCAACTATTATTTCAGTGTTACCGACACCCTTTGAACGCCTACGTTATAGCGTCGTTTAAAGATAACGGTGCATTCTTCTCTGGGCCGTTTGCCGTATCGTTTACGTTTTCTCTCCGTAATTTTTCCCAACTGTTTCTGGGAAAATGTCGGTTTCTATCTTAATTTCTAGAAATTTAGTCTGATTCCCTAGAATCTGTACTACCGATTGAAGTTACTACCGTTTAAATCAATTATTTTCCGTTTTTGATGTCGACGGATATTTTTTTGGCCACCTGTTACTTTTCGAGGAACACGTTCTGATGTCTTCTCCTGCACTTCTTAACTGTAACTTAGCTTCTTCTTTTTTCTTTAATTCCGGTGAGGAATTTCGTAGCAGTTTAGTTCTGCGTATCGGCTTTACAACTTAATTATTTATTACAGGTGTTGTAGCCTGTTAGGCTGTTGGTGTTAGCTGTTGCCATGCCGGCGTTCGAATCTTTTTAATTGTATTTCCTCTCTCTCTCTCTGAGACTTCCTACCTTATCGTACCGGTGAGTTCCGTTTAGTCTGAATTTTATTTTAATACTAAAGTAATGAAGTGTGTCTGATAGACTTTTTCACTTCCAGTTTCAAGTACTGGGGAAAGATCGTAACATGGTCAAGATTTCGCCGAGATTCTACCTTTGGACTTGAACTTGTGGACCCGGACACACATGTGAACTGCTCATCCGTCTCTTCTCACATTATTAACTTACCGTATCGTTTAACCACTTAATACCGTTCCTTTATTTTATTTTATAGTCCTGTTTATGTANCGGTTTCTATCTTAATTTCTAGAAATTTAGTCTGATTCCCTAGAATCTGTACTACCGATTGAAGTTACTACCGTTTAAATCAATTATTTTCCGTTTTTGATGTCGACGGATATTTTTTTGGCCACCTGTTACTTTTCGAGGAACACGTTCTGATGTCTTCTCCTGCACTTCTTAACTGTAACTTAGCTTCTTCTTTTTTCTTTAATTCCGGTGAGGAATTTCGTAGCAGTTTAGTTCTGCGTATCGGCTTTACAACTTAATTATTTATTACAGGTGTTGTAGCCTGTTAGGCTGTTGGTGTTAGCTGTTGCCATGCCGGCGTTCGAATCTTTTTAATTGTATTTCCTCTCTTTCTCTCTGAGACTTCCTACCTTATCGTACTGGTGAGTTCCGTTTAGTCTGAATTTTATTTTAATACTAAAGTAATGAAGTGTGTCTGATAGACTTTTTCACTTCCAGTTTCAAGTACTGGGGAAAGATCGTAACATGGTCAAGATTTCGCCGAGATTCTGCCTTTGGACTTGAACTTGTGGACCCGGACACACATGTGAACTGCTCTTCCATCTCTTCTCACATTATTAACTTACCGTATCGTTTAACCATTTAATACCGTTCCTTTATTTTATTTTATAGTCCCATTTATGTAACTTAGTTAAAATTCTATCTGCGTCCACCTTCGGTGATGATAATGTATCTCGTAGATCGCGAGAAGTGACATTCTGAGCAAGGTTCCACACATTTTATCCCATAGCTTAGATTCAGTTTTACCTTTTTTTTTATACATGTCACTCTATATTTCCTAACTTCACTTATCAGTTCTTATGTCCCGTATCTCCCTTAACTTTTCTTTTAATTTACAATTTAATTACCTTTTACTTTGGGTTCTTGTGATCTTGTTTCTGGCGTTTCACTAAGAGTTTCTTTAAGAGCCAGCTNTACATGTCACTCTATATTTCCTAACTTCACTTATCAGTTCTTATGTCCCGTATCTCCCTTAACTTTTCTTTTAATTTACAATTTAATTACCTTTTACTTTGGGTTCTTGTGATCTTGTTTCTGGCGTTTCACTAAGAGTTTCTTTAAGAGCCAGCTTAAACTTAAATACTCTTAACCCCTTTGTGATCTGTTCCAGACATTCGGTTGAATTCTGGACAGGTCTTATCCTTTACTTCTTTGAAGTATTTTAAATATAATTTTACTTACACAATTTGTATATTCCCTTATTAATCACCTTCGGGTTTTATACTCCGCACCATTCTTCAGTGGCTCTTTGAGGAGGCATGGAACATTAACCACTGAGTACCTTATTATATATAAAATTTTAATTATACTACTATATTACCTTATAAATCACCTTCGGGTTATGGTTATAACCTCCGTATCAACTTTCAGTGGCACCTTGTGGAGGCAAGGCAATTTAACCACTGAATATCTATTGTCTTCAGTAACTTTTATGTTTTATTTTAATTCTTTTTCCTTTTGTTTAGAGGTTCCACTCAACGTGACCGATTGTACGGGCAGTTAGCGCAGCCACAATCCTGCAGTTAGTCAGGATAGGGAGTGACCTCTAACATCGGGTGGTAACCCTTTTGTTTTTTTTTATTATTTTAATTTATTTTATTTTCTGGTAGACTAACCCCTAGCTTTAACAGCTGAGGCGGAGATAAGGCTAGCCGTTTCTCTGTTACGCGGAAGTAGGACAGTTAGGGACCGGGTTAGTCCTACCCTTTTTATTTGTTTAAATTCAGATAACCTTATTATTTCGGTTGGTTCACCAGTGGTGCTGACCCCATCACTGTTGACCAACTACCCAGAATTTATACTTTATACCATAAATTAAATTAATTTTCTTTAATTACATTTTATTTAAATGGACAATGTCTATCACTAATTAAAAGTTTTTTTATTCTGTCTGTCTACCTACTTTCTACCAACACTCTTAAGTTATTCACCTTGGTGAAGTTTCCCGTTTTGAACAGAACAGAGCTGAGCACCTACCTGGTCTATGATAATTTCTATTATCATATATCTATTTTTATGCGACCTTCTTCAGGAGGTCGGCATAGAAGTTGGAAATTGTTGACTCGATTATTAGTGTTATAGTAGGGGAAAGTAGGGCAAAACCGGGTACTATAATTGTTTTCCCCATTTATGAACTTCTGTGCAACGAAAAAAAAAATAAAATAAAAAAAAAAATCCTAACTATTTTCTTTAGACATATTTGGACTACCAAAATTTAATCGAATATACCAATATAATTTACTTACAAGGTCCTGAGAATAATTTTTGTGGATTTTGTCAAAATCAGAATTTTGATGAATGGTAGGGTAAAACCGGGTACTTAAGAAAATCAATAATTTTTAACTGCTATGGCATATTATTTATAAATCAATAATTTTTAACTGCTATGGCATATTATTGTATGGTTAATTTATTTATTATTTATCAAAATCTATCATGTTGAAACATTAGTCTGAAGTGACATTTTCACAGAAGTCACAAACAAATCCTCTCTCTCCCTTATAAGCGCTACAGTGCTCATGAAACAGAAGTTACCTTATCCAGAAGCACAGTCAGAATAAAGTTCATTACAAATGATATCATTTATTGATTAATAAACAAAACAGTTGTTATTCACCATACAAATACAATGTAGGGGTAATATCGGGTACTACCCGGTATTACCCCAAGGGGTGTTTTAAAAAACAAATGGCTGTCATTCATCAACAGGTGATTGCAAAAATCTCACACTGGTGTCTAATTATTCTATTTAAACTGCATATTGAAGAGGTTTACTTTCAACGCATTAAATGTAAGGGCTCTTTGCTAACAACGCAAATAAAGTCTTGTAAAAAAAAAAACTGGCAAAAAATTTTAAGTACGTGCTGAATAAAACAAACGATGTTTCGTCTTTCATTAACTATTACAAAACAACTGAGAGTCATCAAGGATTGAGTTGACTGCATCACTAGATTAATAGCAGCACTAGTGTATGAAAAATCGAGGTACCCGGTTTGACTCTCCTACCCGGTTTTACCCTACTTTCCCCTAGTAGGTAGCAGTAGATGGAGACGCTAAAATAGATGTGAAAAGTCGAAAATCTAGTTAAATTGGGTTCATAGGTCGCGATTTCCAGCGCGTTTCGGGTTATATGATATAAATTAATAGTACATTACGCATCTAGTGCATTTTGCACGCGAGTGTGGAGTTTGCATCCCGAGCGATAGCCAGGATAGTAAAACCACCCAAGCAATGCAAAATGCCGTTTTCGCACGAGTTGCGTACCGTGCTTATCTACGATTGTTGGATTTTAATAATAAATAGAGAAAAAAAAAAAATCTGTATGTAAGTTCGTATTTCTCTTTCGATAATGATGACATTAATTCATTAGTTGTATTTTGTGCTGAATTTATTATTTTGGGAGGCGTATTTATTCTCTTAATGTTCGTCATACTCACTTAAATCACTCATTGTTTTTCACTAAAATCTCTATATATACAGTTACTTTAATTAAACAAATAGCAAATTAGTTTTGTTAAATGTAAACAAACTCGCTAAGCGTGCGTATAGGTGAAGAATTCCTCTTCTTTACCGCCCAAGGGTGGTAAAGAAGAGGAATTCTTCAGATTTATGAGACGAGCATGCGCAATAAATACAAGTTCGTAAAGAATCACTTTCTACGCACCTAAACAGAGATACAATGTTTATATTTCGTATCAATCGTAGATAAAATATATTCTTGTAAGCCGTGGAGACGTCGCTGCATGTTTTCCCCACTCTTACATCGCAGTGTGGTTGCACTGCGTACCTTAAGGTTATAAAAAATGCCGGATATATTATGAAAATTCAATCCTGACTTTCTAAAAAGATGGTTTGAAAATTAAATTCATATATATTTAATATTTACTGAAAATAATGGATTAACTCGAAAAATGAAAACAAAAATATAAAAAAAGAGGGAAGAGGACTGGAAGTTTTCATTCTAAAAGTTTTAATTTGGGTGTCAATCAGCAACGCAAAAGTGGTTTGGTACCAACTTTTCACGTAGCAGTAACTCTTGCAAACCACATGCTTTCATCATCATCAAAGATCATCAACTTCTTCAACACTAATGTGTCCTACTGCATACCAGCAAGGGAGCAGTATGAAGGATGCTAAAAATATATGGTGGCCAGATTCTATAACAGATAGAGGTGGGTAATAACTGTTATTTGATGGTAACAGGTTATGACATTCCCGTTATCGAACGGTAACAGGTTCCTTCAACAGGTTATTGGGTAATAGGTTCTAAGGTCCCCGAGGAGGCTGGATGAGCAAAAAAAAAAAAAAATCTTAATAAGCAAAATGCTGTTGATGACTACACTTAAGATTTTTCTTAATTCAAAAAACGATGTCGACCGTTTTAGATTATTTTCCATATTTTTCAGTTTTAAAACTCATGATGGCTCTCCTAAATTTAGAGAAAAAAATATTTTCTCAATTTCACCTCAACAAATGGTATTTATGAATATGTATGTCAATTTAAATGAAATCGCCCAGTAGTTTAGACTCCACGCGTAAGCACGTGCACAGAGTAAGTGTACAATACAAACGACAACAAAGAGAAAGAAACCATTTTTTGCAATGATCTAACAGGAAAGGGGGAGGGGGGTTGTGAATTTAACAAGAAAAACAAAAAAGGCACCCTTTTGAGGGCGATAAAAACATGTAATAAATAAATATTAGTCTAAAATTCTAGTATCGATGAGGTCCTATAGAGACGTATAATATAATTATAATAAAAGTTGTTAGAGGAAAATCGGTCCAGTAGAACCGGAGATAATACGTATGTTAGTTACGTATGAATAGCGGGGGGGGGGGGGAGGCGGAGAGGGGCCTAAGTAGCGCAAACCTGACCCGGGGGGTCTGAGGTATTATCCTACTCAGTCCCACCCCCCACCCAGGCCGGGCCCACGGCCGCTCACTACAACTATACAACCGAGCGCCTCTACCCTACTAGTCTACAACCGTACACCAAGAATCTTGCAAACCTTGGCGTTTGTTTCGTTTTAACATTATTTAAAATGGAAATAACAGAAGATAACATTACAGGGAACGGAAACGGAATCCGAAAACGGTAACGGAAATGAATAACATAACTGATTTGATAATATAACGTAATGAAGAGTTAAGTTATAATATAACGGGTAACGCTTCATTAATCTTAACTAATACCTCATAACCTAATACCTCAGGAGTTAAAATAACTCTAAAGTTAAAATAACGTTAAAGTTATAATATAACGCATCATATAACCTAATACCTGAGGCGTTATTAATGCTGCTATCTACAGTCCCGCCGCCAGGTGGAATATTTTTTAACTAAACTAGAGCTTTAACTACAATAACTCATTCCCCTTTCTTACTCTGAGATAGTGTCTACCGCCGCGCCGCGCCACTGCCAGTCGGAATACTTATGAATTAGACTAGAGTTACTCGATAACAGGTATTTTTCGATATTACGTTATCTGAGGAATGGTTCCCGTACAATAACAGGTTATTTTTAACGGTTACGTTATTAACGACACACCTTTAATAACAGATGAGGAGGAATTATATCCATCTTCGGGGCAGGCTCCAATAGAGAGAGGAAATAGATGTTGCTTAGACATACCCTGAGAAAACAGGCAGAGTGGTAGAGAAAGAATTTAATCCTTAGATGGAAGCCAACGTGATCATGTGACGTAAGGCACTGGCCACTTCTGCTTGGCCATCAATGAATCGAGGGCTGGACGAGATCGTGGGTTCTATAGACGCCTCGGTCCTCTGATTTACATGGCTCTCTAATGATCACATCATTAGTAAGTGGAAAGATCTCTCTACCACAGGGCTAATAAAAGGGCCTCAATAAGGCCTAACTGCCAGTTAGATATGGGAGCGTGTGTAGAGGTCATCTTAAAGAAAAAACAGAAACAGTCTCTCCACGTAAATTGAAAAGAATACTAATTAATTCAAAAGCAGCTTTCAGCCTTACAAAGGTTATCATTAGTGCCTGTTCCGGATGAAAAAAGTTACATTAATAAAAATATTTAGAGCGTGGCGAGCCTACTGCATGTCGGAGATCGACGCGAGACTCCCTCTTTTCGACGTAAGATTTATAAGCTTGAACAAATGGTTTGTACTACCAGTCTAATACTTATACTAGGATCTACTACTACTGAATCACAAACAGTAGTAGGAAGAGGGTGGCATTATCAGGTCTGAAAACTAGACCACATTTGGGTCCTTTTTGCCAAAATCACACGGTCATCAAACCACCTATCTCAATCTCTCTACACTCAAATCTCCTAGTTTGCATTTGAATCCCCAAGGATCAAGGAAGAGAGACCAAAGAGAACTTGGCAAAGAACCGTGGAGAAGGTAAATAATTCAGGAATCAGACCATTCATTGGGACGGATAGAACGTTCTCCTGGATGTCCTAAGCTCCTGAAAGAGCTAATCGAACAAAGTAAGTCAAGTTTTTTAACAAACAACATTTAGAGTGTAAACAACCTTATTTGTATAGGTTAGCTCTAAAAATACTATATAATAGATATATAAGTATATGATAAGTAATTTGATGGCTGTAGAGGTGTAGAAAAAAATGCATAGATCACAAAAACATTATGAGACGTTTCAATATTATAAAGTCGTCTTCAGTCGTTACAAAAAATTTTCCAATTGAAATCCAGCCTGTAGTCGCTAACACAATTTAAAATTCTGTCTTCATTGGAGAGAGTCGAAATAGGGAGGATTAAAATTAAAATTTAAATTTAAAAATTAAATCTGATCAAGCATTATAACATTATAGTCCAGTCGACAAGTACATTTTACCTTGCAACTTTTTTCTTTTTTTATATTGTATGTACCTAGACATTAGTTAAAAACCCAAGTTTTCGACCTCCTAGACCCCCTAGTGCTAACCCAGAGGGGGGCCAAAATATGCGAAGTATTTTTTTTTTTTTTTTTAGTTTTTTCTTCATAACTCTTTACCTATATGTTTTGGAAAAANAATGAAGAGTTATAGTTATAATATAACGCATAACGCTTCATTAATCTTATACCTAATACCTCAGGCTTTAACTGGGAGGGGCGGGATAACAAAAATAGACCACTTTCGTCCTCAGAAAAGATGTTATGTTATGTAATTGTAGTGTATTGACCTGTGATGTGAATGTTTTCTTTATTGTGAAAATGTCATAAATAAATCAGTTCATGTTTATCCGTCATCGGAGTGATTTCTTTCTATTACTTATAGATATAAAAGTAGTTAGTTAGTTTTTTTGGGTATTTACTACCCATGGAAGTACAAATAGCCACCACTAACCACAATTAATAACCACTGGTAACCAATACTAACCGCCACTAACTAACAATAAACTAAATTTTCGTTCATCCTTTCTTGTAGATCATTAAATTTGCAACAAATTTTATATTTGACATTTTTTTCTAAAACCTATATTTTCCGAAATATAGAACTACAAAGATGCAATATTTTTTGAAAATAGCAAAAAACCATTTTTTCTGAGGGCGAAAAGGGTCAATTTTTTGCTATCCCTCCCCCACACAGTGATTTTTTTTGGGTATATCCTACATATGGAAGTACAAATATCCACCACTAACCTCCGCAACTAGGGTTTTGCAGTTATTTAAAAAATAATATTGCATCTTTGAAGCTCTATATTTCGGAAAATATAGGTTTTAAAAAAAAATGTGAAATAGAAAAATTGTTCCCAATTTAGTGCTCTAAAAGAAAGGATGAACAAAAAGCCCCGAAAATTTAGTTTATTATTTGTTAGTGGTGGTTAGCATTGGTTACTAGTGGTTAGTAGTTGTGGTTAATGGTGGTTATTTGTACTTCTATTGGTAGGATATACCCAAAAAATTTAACTGGGAAGGGTGGGATAGCAAAAATAGACCTCATTCGTCCTCAAGAAAGATGTTATTTTAGATACTTTCAAAAAAATATTGCATCTTTGAAGCTCTATAATTCGGCAAGTATAGGGTTTAGGAAAAAAATGTGTTTTATAAAAATAGTTGCATATTTAGTGCTCTACAAGAAAGATACGAACAATTTTTTTCCAAGACATATAGGTAAAGAGTTATAAAGAAAAACTAAACAAAAACACTAAAATTTCGAAATTTTTTAAAAAGAAAAAAGTTTTTATGTCCTTTTGCAAGGTAGACCCTTATTTTTTATACCTGTCGACTGGACTATTAAATTTAAATAACAATATAAATAATGTGACTTAAACAGGTGTGTTATAAGTAAATTGTTATTTATAATTTAATTGTATATATAATTATATGAAATTCAATAAATTTCTGTAAAAGGTTTGCTATGTTTTATTTCTCTATTTTTAAGAATGTTAAAAAAGGAATAACTGCTAATAATTTTAAGAACTAAATCTTATTAAAATAAAAAGAAAATCAATATCCTTCCAGGAAAAAAATGTGAAAATTAGAGAAAGAATATGGAAAAGCTTTGTCATCGATATTAATTTATATGTTACATAGACGATGAAGATGAAGAACAGCATGAGATGGTAGTATTGAAATTAATTTCAACCCTTCTATATTTAAAAGAAGATTCTCTCAAATTTTAATGTGTTTTTCTTTACAGCAGTTTTATCTTTTTAATTATAATTAATACGTAAGTTTGTTTAAAACTTAATAATAACAAAAACTCAGGAATGAAAATATTTGTTTAGAAAAAAAGTTAAAATTAAAAACTTTAACTTATTAAATAAGTAAAGAGGAATAATTATAAGCACAGGAAGATTATAAGCGCGGAGGCGTGAATATCATCTAAAGCTTCAATTTCTTATTAATTTCTCCACGTA
>KZ652072.1:230473-241027 GCA_001010745.2 Gerris buenoi
CTCCCACCCTTAAAACCCCCCTTTCCTGACATTTCCCGTATGTACGTGAGTGGATATTTTATATTGTATATATATATATATTTTTTTTTAACAATTTAATTTCTATTAACATTTAATCATTCAAATAATATGATAAAAAAATCATTTTGATTAAAAGGGAGTTTCAGTATTGATCTGAACCGTAATCCTTGGCTTGGCTTTGAAATTCATTTGGTAGAATTGAAAAACTCAACCGACTCTCTGTTCCTAATTCCGTGGAATATTCTGTAAAAAAAAAGACAGAGAAATAATCGATTGTGGCAAGTTAAGTGGGTTAGGACTTCGAAACCCCCCGTCATCACATTTCACGCCTTTTTTCGCCTCCGAGCCTCACGTAATGTACTTATAGCCGACATTTTAACGATTTTTTTTTTTCGGCCATCTGAGCTGAAAATAAACCAGGGTAAAAGGAGGTGACATTAAAGTTATGCTCGTAAAAAAGTGTAAGGAAATATGGATACAGGAAACTTAGTTGAGGCTTATCAATAACTTTAATATTAAAGTAGGTATATTATAGGTTTGTTCCAACCACATTTCAAACTAGTTTCTAACTACATAGTTTCAAACTGTACGCTGCATGTGCATATGCATTAGCAAATAACGTTCAAGTGTGGTCCGATGCGCATGCGTCGGACAGTTTCAAACCAGTTTGAAGAGTGGTTGGAACAAATCTTTTATATAACTTCAGTCGTACAGTCTGTGCCAAACGAGAGTTAGTGAGTTGACAGCGTGGGAAAAACTAGCAAATGGGGTGGGGAGCCAATGAGAGCTCAAGATTTGCCCTCTGGATAACCATAATATAAAATATTTATGGTATAAATATTTATTATTATATTATGGTTATCCAGAGGGCAAATCTTGAGCTCTCATTGGCTCCCCACCCCATTTGCTAGTTTTTCCCACGCTGTCAACTATAAAAAGGTAAATGTAGGGGCTATATTTTTTTCCCTCAGAGGTTGGCCAATCTTTGGTTCACTCGATTTCCCGCGCTGTCAACGCACTAACTCTTTTTTGGCACAGACTGTAAACAACTTATTCTTTTGTAAACGTTCAATTACAATCATCCAGTTTCATAAAATTAATTTTTTTTTTTTTTTTTTTTACCCAATCAAGCTATAGTGAAAATAACTTTTTTTTTTTATTTTACTACACAACACTTAACAATGTTTTTCTTTAACTGTAATGGTTGTAAAAATATAAATTCTCTCGTCTATAAATAACTGTACTATTAGTTGTATTGTAAGGCTTCAGGCATTTAGTCTTTAACTTATAAACATCCGCTTGAGGAATTGAAGCAGCCTTTAGACAAATAATCCTAAGATAATACGGATTAACGTCAGTACAATAGTATTTAATCAATAAGGATTATTGTTTGAATTCCCAGTCAACTAAAAATCGTAAATGCAGTAAGTATCTTACCTATTAATAGAGTTTAACCTTTTAAACTTTTGAGGGTAGAGCTTTAGGGCGTGGATCTAGGTTTCCGCAGTTCGATTTCTTGAGGGAATTGAATTTTTTATGTAATTTCCTCCTATAATTATCTCATTAGTTTATTTTTTTTTTATTGATGAATGTTTCAGATTTACTAGATTAATTGTACACTAAGCTAAATATGAGGTGATTTTTTTTTAAAGGTTATGAGCCTCGTTAGAAGAGGATCATGTTTTTTTAACCACCTGTTGTTTCACAGTCATCAATCATTTTTAAAGATTGATTACTCTGTAAGAAGGTTTCGTGACGATACAACTCGAGCGATACAAACACATTCTATTCACTTACCAAATTTTTATAAGGATAAAAAAAAAAAAAAAAAAAAGATAATATGAATTATGTTTTTATCTTCTTTTCTATCATTTGATTTAATCAAAGGAGGACCGGGTTTTTATCCTCCACAGGATGTCTAACATTTGGAAGTTCAATAAGACGCATCGTATAATCTACGAATTGTTATAAGCTAAGGTTTCTTGAGAGCGGTGCCGTTATCTATCTGGCGTAATCTAGTGGTAGATGATGTCACATCACAGCGGTGGTCGTCAAATTACGGTCATTTTAACTCTAGTGGTCGTAATCAAGCGTGGATGACATCAATGCTGTGGACGTTATTACGGCCTTCTTAACTCTAGCGGTTGTAATCAAGCGGTGGATAACGTCACTGCTGTGGGCGTTAAATTACGGCCTTCTTAACTCTAGCGGTTGTAATTAAGCGGTGGATAACGTCACTGCTGTGGGCGTTAAATTACGGCCTTCTTAACTCTAGCGGTTGTAATCAAGCGGTGGATAACGTCACTGCTGTGGGCGTTAAATTACGGCCTTCTTAACTCTAGCGGTTGTAATCAAGTGAATAACGTCTCGCTGTGGGCGTTAAATTACGGCTTTCTTAACTCTAGCGGCGGATAGAATTTAGTAGTAGTAGTAGTCTAGTACATCCTACTAGAACGGGTAGGTCGAACTACTTGTTCGAACCTTGCAATTAAGTCATCACTTAGGCCCTTTTTACGCCCTGTGGGGGATTGTTCCAGTTAGTTCACACATCATACATTTGTACATTGTACCGTCGAAGCGAGTATGGTGTGGTCATTAGAAAGCTATATAATCGAGCGTCAAAGCGTGGGGGAAGAGTCCCCTTAAAGGGCGTCCCTCACCCTGCACCGTCCGCGATTCATTGATGCAAGTCAGAGTATCATAGCACGGGATCGAACCCATGACCTCGAGTTGCCTCGATTTATTGATAGCTGAGCAAGCGCCTTAACACGCTCGACTACCCTGGCTCCCTTCACAGCCATCTTAACTCTAGCGGTTGTAATCAAGCAGTGGATGTTAAATTACGGCCTTAACTCTAGCGGTCGTAATCAAACGGAGGATGACGTCACTATGGAGGACATCATGACGATATTATTCTTAGATTATGTTCTAACTGGGATACAATACGGCTCTTGCATTTCACATTATACAAAGCTTCATTAAAAAATTAATCAGTATTTTGTCTTCTTCGCTATTGTTTGTATCTACTCATTTTACACCATCATATTCATAAAGGTATAAGAAAAAACGTTGCAAAAATATTTTACCACCATGGCGGTCCATAAAAAAGGTGTCATTAAATAAAAATATATATTACTTCTATAACTAGATAGTAAAAAATAAGAAATATAATATTTTGCTTCCGAGCTTACCGAAGGTAACGGAAGCTATGTGATCGTTCTGAAGAACGAAAAAATTTTAGGTCTCCGATTTCAAAAATTCCAAGACAGAAATCCGTTTCAGACATCAGGGAACATTTTTGGTTCCGTGTCTGTCTGTCGGTCTGTCGGTCTGTCGGTCTGTCGGTCTGTCGGTCTGTCACAAATTTTTGCGAACCGCCATATCTTAAAAACTACACGTCCAATTTTAATGAAATTTGGGTGGTAGGTCATACTTAGCCCATTGTTGGTCCCATATAAGTTTCAACTTTCTGCGGTTATTTGTTCATCTTCTACATGCACACAAACATACATTTATTTACAGCTATATCTTTAAAAGTAATCATCTGATTTTAATGAAATTTTCATGGTTTGTCGAGAGTAGCTTGCAGATAGCACCTGCCAAATTTCAACCACCTGCGCACTTCAAATCGTACTAAATTAATATGTCTTATACTACAAAGCCTCATGGCTCACTGACTCACTGACTGACATTAATGTTTACCCACTTCCAGAAGAGCTAGAGACTTGCGGTTTGCGCCATTCGACGCGCAACGTCTACATTGTGAACCAAAATAATTATAAAAAGTTCACTTTTCCCCCTCCTTCCACCCTTAAAAAATAAAAATGGCCGACTTGATTTTTAAGCTGGTTTGAGGGCTTATTGCAGCCAAACGGTAAGTCGTACTAGAAAATGGATAACACAAGTGGTAACTGATTTTAAAAGATCTACAACTTTAGTCCTATGAGTTTTTGTCGAATCATCAACGGTTGTACCTTAAATGGTGATAATTTTGTTATTTTTTGGTTTTGTTTTTTTCCATTTTTGTCTTTGAATGGCCATAGATTCTATAATAGTTGGCCGATTTTATTTCTGATTGCGGCGATTGAATCTCACACTAATGCTCTTTAAATTGAGTATATTTTATTTCATTAGTTCATCCTACTTGCTGAGAACATGAGAGTAAACTTTTTCCCGTGCGCCGTGTCACGTGACCACTTTTTTTGGTTTTTAATATTGTGTCGTATATCATTTTAAAGGCCTTGATATGAACATTAAAGCTATTTTATTTGTTGATTTTTTAAAAATTTTGTGCATGTACTTTTGTACCGATTTATAATTTTGTTGTAGGTTAATGGGTTTAAATACTTTTTTGATATTAGGTTTTTTATTTCTAAGTATTTATTAGTTAAATTAATGCCCTTTTGTATTGTTTGTTTTTTAAAAATATAATTTTGGTACCTTTAGAGTACAGGGGTACAAATGTTAAAGTTAATCTTTTATAGTGTGATGTATATCGTTAAAAAGCTCTTGCGTCGTAGATTAATTTTTGCTATATTGTATTTTGTGTTATTTTTAGTTTTTAGGGGGAAGGGGGGGGGGATAAAAAAAATAGCTGTTTAAGGCCGGGCCACACCTGTCCGCACTGTGCCCGCACCGTATGAAGGCCGTGTGTTGTCCTAAGGAAATGTCAAAAGTAAACAAAAATAATCCAAATGTCGGTGAGAGCACGGTGCGGAAAGGTGTGGACCATGCCTTACATTTCCTTAGGTTTATTCCTCACCGAGTGTTGCCCAACACACGGCCGTCATACGGTGCGTGCACGGTGCGGACAGGTGTGACCCGGCCTTTGTACAGAGGTTTCTACGATTTGATTGCAGTTTTATATTTTTTATTAAATAAATTATAGATGCGCTAACTTTTGGCGCTTGTTGGAGGCTTTGTTTCTTTAACAAATGTTTAAACTTCTCCGATTTTATTAAATATTTACTGGAACAGTGCCGCGCGGTTCCAACTTTTTGATATTTATGGTATTTTTCTTAATTTGGTCTTTTCTTTGCGAGGAAGCTATGTGCCACATTAATTGGCAGAGTATTTTATACAAATCATACTATTTTATATTGTTGTCCAATATTTCTACTCGTATTTATTTTCTAAGAAGTAATTTCATTAAGCCAGGTAATGGTGTTTTTTTCTTGAAAACCTTATTCAAATTAAAAAAACAATTTTTTGATTACTTATTAATTGACTTTTAAATCAGTTCAAATGTTATGCAGAATGGTTTCTGTTATGTATTATTTCACAATGTAGATCGTAGCTTCTGCAAAATCACTTATTCTTAAGTCGGCTGGTTTATAATTAATTACTGTGGTATTTTTACGCGCAGTTTTAATTCATTTTCCATAGAAAATAATCCCCATATTTTATAGGTAAGCTTAATGTTAAACATATTTTGATAAATTTACACTTTGCCATGTTATGATGTGAACAAACAACATAAAAAGTATAAAACATTGATAGCTAAGATTTTAAGATAAGATAGCTAATATCAAGATAAAATAGCTAAGATAACAAGATAGCTAACAATATGGATAAAAGAAACATGAAAAATGGCAAATACAGAATCTTAATAAATAACTATTATAGCAATTTTTTAATTTTATAAGTAATTTATGTGTTTATTTATTATTTACTAGCCGTTATGCCCGTGGCAACGGGCAGAATAAATACGGTTAAAATAAATATGGAATAAAAAATTATAATTAAAATACATATTTAAATAGATATTTACTGTTTAAATAATAAGTTTTATGCATGGAGTATCATTACAATGGAATGGCGTCGAGGTAGCGTTTTCGCCTGACGCACAGGAGGTCACTGGTTCAATTCCAGCATATGGCGAATCAATTTTTAACGTTATAAATCATTTAGAGGTGAGTCGTCGCCGTTTCCGTCGGGACACTACTCGATTATATAAAAGATTGGTCCAGTTATTCAAAATAAGTAATTGTTGGTATATTGTAGATGGAGTGTGTATCTACTTCCAATTTCAATTAAATGTGGAATGTGGTGTGGAATATGATAATAGCAACCATAAATCCTAGGGGAAATCAAAAGGTGAATTTTAGAACATATGACAGAAAGCATATGATACAAATAAAATCGATTTTTTTTCTATATTCCCACGAGACCATAAAANAAAGAGATAATTTGTAGGTATTTTTCTCTTCTTTATTTTACTACTTCTCTACTTTTTGCGTAAATAGCTTGCTTCGCAAGTTATAAGGCGAAATCCGAAATCCACTAAAAAAATAAAAGAAGATAGTGGTTTTATAATGATTTCTCAAATTTGCGTGTAAAATGTTTGTTGGACAACTCTAGATTCGTGTTCAGCACACCGAAAAACATAAAATTAACTGCAAGGGCAGTTCGGCCACCAACCGTTTACCCTTCAGCCTGTACCTCCACTCTCCAAGCCTTCCCAATATTTCAACTCCCATTTGCGTGAAAACCATACGACTTACAAATAAATGTTATAGACATAAATTGTAGGTTATTTTCTCCTTTTTATTTTCTTACTTGACCACTTTTTGCGTTAATATTTCTTTGCAAGTTATAAGCTGAAAACCAATAACAAATATTTTATTTAGTAGTTTTTCGATGATTTCTCATATTTGCCACGGGAAATTTTGTTGGACAACTTCAGATTCGTGTTCAGCACCCCAAAAACATAAAGTAAACCACTAAAAACAATTACACCAAAACTTTCCACTTCAAACTACCATTTGACTGGACTATAGAATTTNCCATCTATATATTACTGGCAAATTTTGAGATATATATTATAAAAGTCTCAAAATTAGTGTGGCACATAGCTTCCTCGTGTCCTATTATTAGAATAATGGCCACATGAGTTAAAATAAAATGATCTCACTGAGTAATAAAAGCCAGGTTGTTTGGACTTGCTTCGATTCCAAGTCTGACCACTTATATTTTTATTTAATATTGGAAGTGTTAAAATTAATATGGGATCATCACATATGATAAACAATTAAGATTTATAAAGACTCACGAAGACGATCAATTTGATTGGACAAGTAAGTTTGATCAAATGTTTGTCAAGGAAGTTAGACGCCCCATGTACACCAAACAAAGCCATCCAGCTCACAAGCTTCACCCATACACCGTCAAACTTAGTTGTGAAACTGTCTTGATAAGGCACGATTGATAAACGAAATTGATCGTGTATGAGGGCTTTTAATAAATCGGATGACTTTTAAAGATGTAGGCGTGAATAAAAAAAGTTTTTTCGAGAGGAAAAATGACGGAGAGAAATGAATGGGCACTGAAAGTTGAACTAACCATCTAAAGACCTACCAATGTTTTATCTAATTAAGAGTAGGGGTTTTGAAGTTATGGTGGTATTAAAACAGAAAAAATATTAAACAACACACAGACAAAAAAATGTTTCTTTATGTAAGAAGAACGAATTTCTGTTAGTAAACATTTTCCTTTACCCAGCTTCCGCAAGCTCGGAAGCGTAACAAAAACTTTTGAAGAAACTAATTATTCCAATATTTCTAGTGAAGATTTTGCTCTAATATATTAAGTTTACTCTTTAGGATACGTTTAGACAAAAGATTTAATACCTTAGTTTTGATATCATCCGAAGTAGTAACACAAGTTTGTCACCCTTCAGGCTACAGCAGCAGAGAAAAGATAAATTGAATCCTGGTTTAAAGGGCAACTCAATAAAAAAAAAAGAGTTGTCGAGATAGGGGAAAGGGAAAAGTAATTTTAAATTAATCGAAAATGTTTAACTCAGAGTCTCTTCATAGTATAAGAAAGACAGTTTAATAGGAAACATTTGAAAGAGAAGTTGCAAGTATCAAAGTCACAATTTCAATTGTAACAATGTCGCGAGTCTTAGAATAATACTATATATAGAAGGAGCATAGAATCAAAACAACAAGCAATTACTGATAAGGGACTGAATCCAACTTTCGCCGAGGGGTTGTGTCCATTAGACCAGGGGACCAACAAAACAACACTCTTTTTTTCATTTAAGCTGGAGAAGGTTGGCCACGCTTTAGTAACTATTCAAAGCCCACTCACAAACGTCAAGAAAACAAGCCCTGCCATTGGTTATTGTTTACGTTTCACTCTGACGTCATTTTTTTCAACTCGCCCGTCATGATATAATAAACATTATTTTTAGCATATTTCAAACTAAAATAAGATAAAACACAAAAAAAAATTACAATAAACTAAACTGACTATCAATAATTATAATTAAATAAAAAATTAAATTATAAAACCGAAGGCAAATAATTTTAGAGTTATGACGTCACAAATTACAAAAATGAATTTTTAGAACGCGGATAATGATCATAACCAAAGTTGTTTTCAATGTTATCAGTGACACTCCTTCTATATATAGTACTATTCTATGTCGCGAGTACAAGAACACAATTTTACTGATGACAAGTTAAAGTC
Organism: Gerris buenoi; assembly: GCA_001010745.2. Lineage (NCBI taxonomy): Eukaryota > Metazoa > Arthropoda > Insecta > Hemiptera > Gerridae > Gerris > Gerris buenoi. The sequence continues at coordinate 238,970 of KZ652072.1, forward strand.
TTTAGATGTCACCTGTTTTAGTCAAAGGAGAAGGTTATCAATAAGGTTATGTTTTCAATGAATACACTTTATTTTCTTAAATTAAGTGCATACTTAATTTAAGTATGCACTTAATTTTAGTATTTTTATCAAATCAATTATAATTTATTTAATCAAGTAGTGCCCCGGCGGTGACAAATCACCCCGAAATGATTTGTTATAGCTAAGCTAAGGCAACCACATTTATTCAATTTTGATATAATTATTATTTTTATTTATTTTTTTCATACGAAATTCCTTATGGCTCGTTACAGCGTCTGGTTCCCTGGAGTAAATCCGTATGACCATCACAAAACCTAACTTCACGAAATTGACCGATGACGATAACTTGAGAAAAAGTTGACCGGTTTACTTGAAATGGTACACATGTTTATTTTACCAATATCCAGGACGAGTTCGTTAGACAACGTTATCCGTCTTAGCGTTTGATGAAATTTGGCATACATGTTCAGAAAAATCATACCTTGAGGCGAAATCGAGAAATAAATTTTAGCTCCAAATTTGGGGACGATACCCCCGAAAAACTATAAATATACGTGGAAAACAATTATTTCTCGAAAACGGTCCCGATGATTTTGATTAAAAAATTCTGAAATGTTGTCAATTTAAATGCAAATCTAACGATAAAAGCCGTTTCCCGAGAAAAATCTAACTTACTAACTCCTCGGCGCTACGGTCCGTGAAGGGCCCTGGCCGCCAAAACATAGCCTCGCCACTCCTCCCTATCCTGCGCACGTCTCCTCCAGGAACGAACGCCCAACCTCCTCAGGTCGTCTTCGACATCCTCCAGCCATCTCCTTCTGGGTCTGCCTCTCCTTCTTCCGCCTCTCTTCTTCGGTTCCGACGATTTTGATTAAAAAATTCTAAAATTTAGTCCATTTAAATACGAATAAATACGAAGCCGTTTTCCCGGGAAAAATCTAGTTCCTGAAAAAATAGCTTTAAACGCGGACGGAGAGACGCCGGATTGATTCCCCGACGAGGAGAATTTAATTTCATGATAAATTTTGATTTAATGTTCAATAATAATTTAATGTACCTACGAAACTGATAAATGGAAAACTCTGGGCTAAGTAATTATGAACTCGTATATTAGAAAGTTTGTCTGAGTTATCTCGGACCTATTTGTTTAGTTGTATTTATCACATTAGAGGTTTTACCATCTGAAAGAGACTGTTTGATAAGAATCATCCTAAACCTCATTTTGGCTAAAAATTGACACATAGGAGGTATTTTTTCACGAATAACGATATAGATCCTTATTAAGTTTAAATACAACAAAGAAAGAATGCTGACTATGGACCAACTTCCAACCTGTCCCAAGTCCATAATCCATTAAACATTTAGCCTAGGACCTTAGACTCTGGCTTTGCTATGGAAGGTATAAGTACATAATGATACCACCTTTGAAAACCTGCTAAAATTACCTTTTCATTCAGAAGGGAGGAAACATTAACATTCCTTCCTTGTGTAGAGAGGAATGGATCCCATTACTGCCTAGTTGCGAAAATGAGGGAGGAAAGTAATAATGAGGGAGGAAAGTAATAATGAGGAAAGTATAAATAAAGGAGGAAAGTAAGTACCCCATTAGCTTAAGTTAATAATACTGACGTTATTTTAAGAAATAATAAGATTTGTAAACAGTAGAAACAACTTATTTTTCTTTTATTAAAATCAGTGTTACACTAATTGCAAATTTAATTAATTAATTTTTTTTTTTTTCAAAATGAGCCTGCATCATTATTGATTATTATTTCCAATATTTTTGAAAAAGTCGGAATTATTGCTACTGGACGGTAACTCTTAGGTAAGGTTTTTTCTCCCTTTTTGAAAACTGGGACAATTCTTGAGATCTTCCAAGCGTCGGGAACGATTCCCTCTCTCAGGCATCTGTTAATGATAAAAGTTAAAGGTTCTAGAATGATGTTAACTATAGATTTTAATAAATAATTAGAAATTCCATAAACATCTCTACTATCTGACTTTTTCATACCTTTACTATTTCTAGAATATCTCTTC
>KZ652072.1:258780-279784 GCA_001010745.2 Gerris buenoi
ATATATAATATATATGTATATTATAATCTATTTTTAGCGGGAGAAAAAGAGAAAATAAAAAGCAAAATAAAAAAAACCCACAAAATTGGCTCCTTTTTCCTCTTTGAAAAGATAAAAAAAGGACATATTTTTAGCTTTCTCTTGTCATTTGTAAAAAAAAAAAAAAAAAAAAAAAAAAAAAAAAAAGAGATATAAAAACAGTTACGACGGAAAAAACAGAAAAAATGAAACAATGGATAAGGTGTAGAATCAAGAATCGAAAGAAAAGATTTATCGACTATATTGAATATTAGGAACGTTACGTTTTATATTTCTTTATTTTTTTACATCATTACATGCTCCTTCATTTTTATTCAATTAGGTTTGCTATTCTGAGAGATTTATTGTTATTTTATATGATTTTTTTTGCATTGTTTCAATATTTGAGGAGAGGGAAGTCATAGTGGTGTGAAGTAAATCTTTTAAACATTTCATCTTAGTAGATGTGTATGTTTTCTGCAGTTCCATAGCCATCAGATGAGGAGAGTAAATAACAATTATTTAAACTTAAATTTAAATGTGTAAATGTCAATTTAAACTTTAATCTAAACATGTAAATGACAATTAAACCTAAACTTCGTTGCGACGTGTTATCCATCTATGCGTTCACACGCAACGCTCGCGTATATATTTGCTCAAGTCAAATTTAAAATTGGCATTAGAAAATGACTCTATCTTGAGACAAACATTTTTTTTTTAGAATTAATTCTTCTGAAAAATATCACTTAATCTATTAAATCACAACAAAACATTTTAGATTTAACACGTTATTTTACTTTATAACAATAACATACGTTCTAATATACCAATTTGAATGAATCTTCACATAAATCGCCTTATAACTGCTATTGAAAAAGCTATGTCAAATTTAATTTTGATACAAACAAATGTTTTTGTAAAGTGATACATTTATGATAATAGCTGGAATAAAGATACTGAGTACCACGCACCTACAGTCTATAAGATTAGAGTTGGCACAATCGAAGGCGGGAAACAACAAACGTGGAGGTAGTTTTGGGGTTATAAAAAGGGAAAATCAGTGTTGTCATGTTATATTTTTTTGTGGAACAGGGGTAGAGTAGATAATTTTTTTTCTGAAGTTGCATTCAACATGGGGGACCAATAGAATCGTTTCCCTAAAAATTTTCCCGCCTTTTGATTGTGCCAACTCTAATCTTATAGACTGTAGTGGCCATTGACAAAATTTATGTCACGTGCATTAAGATAAAACTAGGTGTGCTGTATAACCTCTCCCCCTCCTCGCCCTTAAGAGGGTTGAATATCACGTAGAGACTAGGCCCGTCCAATTCGTTAATGCCTTCGGCAGCTAGGCCTTTTTGTTGGTAGTAGTGGGGTGATTTCGTCCCACTGGTATAACTCCGAGCCACTACAACTGCCGTTAACTCACCACCTTCTACATTCTTAAAGACAAATCTTGAAAGATAACACTAATTGATAAACTAGAATGGGTCAGCAGCATAAAGGACAAGTAAAAATTGGTCAAACAGAACAACTTGCTCCGGAAGTTTACTACTATGTAATAAATTAAGAAAGTTTTACCTTCTTCTTTGGTTTGTGCCATTTCTTTCTCTTTGCCATTGATGTTAGTGTAGATCTTAGAGTGGGATTTCAGCACTGAAAAGCTTCCTGCAATCAAATAAATTATAAAATGATCATTAGAAACAGTTACTTCAAGTAAAGAAGAATTTGACTTAATTTAATCACTGGTTGATCGTTCTAAACTAAAGCTGATTTCACACTGCGAATTTGGACCGAGTCGAGGCTGAGCAAACTTTTTTTTGGGGCACTCCTAATATTTTCCTTTGATTGGAGCATTAATGCTTTATATCATTAAAGTATACCTATCTGAAATAGGATGCAAGAAAGCTTATGGGCTATTCAAATTGAAAACAACTATTGAAATTTATAACTATTATTTTAGAAGTAAAGTTGAAGCATTGAATTTTTCAGAGATGCTACAATAAAAATAATAGTAATAAAAAGATCTCTTAATAAAGCAGTGGAATGGGGTAATAGTAAGCTGCACGTGGCAGTAATGAGACTTATTATTCTTTTCTTTTTTTTTAATAAGTCCTTTATGGTCTTTAATTTTATTAAATAACCAAGGGAATCACGAGTCTATAAAAAAACAGATGTTGCAAACAATTTTTTATGTTAATAAAACTGTTGTTTATAGCTTTTTTTGTATAAGAGAAAGTTTGTTTTATAGGTTGTGGAATCAAATATTAAATACATTCTAATCTCTTTATGCACGTGGGGAAGATCAAATAATTATAGTTAAAACTTCCCACATCAACATTAAATACACGAGGCAGATGGCAACCACTTGTAGATCGAGAGGTAATTTGCATTAAACAAATAACTCTTCCTTGAGTAAATAGAGCTTATTAGTAGTATGTTTATGGATGTGCCTTACATATACTGTTAGCATACCCTTCAGACGTGTATAGTCCTAGTAATAAGTTGAGTCCTTGTTTATGTAGTGCTCTTATAGATGAAGTACCTTTATGTATGAATCATATCCATATAGTGTATTGTGCCTTTTATGCAAAGAGCTAACCTAATTAACGCAAATAACATTCAATAACTCAAACAATATCTATTGTAATTTTAGGTTTGGTTCTTGGTGGTAATAATGAGAGAGACTTCAGAAATAATATGAGATATTGCCTTTAGGTTGACTCTTGAACAATAACACCGACTAACATTCAACTTAGAAGGAATTCCCTCTCATCGTTGTGTTTACAATCTACATATATGTATAAAAATCTATGGATGTGTGTAATATATGTGTGTGTATGTTCTTAATGTAAATCTACAGTTTTAGTCCAATCTCGATGAAAATGTGCACGCTTGACCTTCAACCTTCTGAAAGCAAGGAGAAAATCACTGCTTACATAAATTTTCGAAATTTATCTTATTAATTACAATTATCTTATCAATCTTTGTGACTTATCAAAGAGGAGGGGTATAGAAATAATTGGGAGAGATAGAATCTAGAGATAGGCCGAGGGAGATAAATGAGTTAGCTCCCGAGACTTGCCGAGGGAGATAATCCCGAGAGCAGAAATACTTTGATCCATGTTGCGTATTAAATTTTATCGACGACTAGTGCACCATGGGTAATATCTATTAAGTTTGTAGGTATAAAAGTTTTACCTACAAATTCACGTAATTTAAACACCTTAAACTGATATTTAGTTACTTGATTTATTAAAATAACAATTCTTATACTAAATATATACGTTTTTAATTTAATTACGTTTAGTTTGTTTTTAATTTAAAGACTTTGTATGATAACCTAAAGTAACCTTCCCGAAAAATTAGTAAACAAAGCCGCTAAAAAAACATTACTACCAACATAATACTTAAAATTTACCTAAAAGAATACCTTTTAAGTTAGTATGATTGTTTTTTTACTCCCAAGGGAGGGAAGTAGCACTTCCCTCCCTGTTATTAGCAATGTAAAGTCACTTACCATGCAAGTCGTAGATAAAACAATTTAAATGTTTCTTGATGGTTATAAGTTTATAAACTTATAAAATTAAAATAACACTCTGTTGCGGTGCACAGGCATCTAGCAAGTATATTATATAATTATTAATGTGATAAATTATATTTTATTAATGCATTTTTCTAAGAAATGTTTGAGTTGTTAAAAGTCTGCAAATTAGAGTGATACATGCAGTATAATGGTTCTCTGCATTAATAACCCATTATTGTCAAATTGAGATTATATGCTGTCGCTCAATTATTGTGAATCAACATATCTTAAAAACTAATTGTCCGATTTAAATGAAATTTAGATGGTAAGTTAGTAGTAGCCCATTGTTGGTCCCACATATGTTTCAACATTCGCCTATTTGGTTTTCTTCCCCAGCGCACAAACTTACATTTATTTACTCCTATATCTTCAAAAGCACACTTGTCTATGATTTTTATGAAATTTGGATTATTTATCAAAAGTAGCTCTCAAATAGCCCCACATTAATTTCAATTATCAATGGTCTTAAAATTTTATTAATCTGATAATTTATTTCATGCAAAAATCAAAACAATTTTGAAATTTAAAAAACAAGGACAACAAATCAGTTTATAAGGAAATAGTTTGTAAAAGCATACAAAAATTTAACTATACGAAAGGACGCTAAGACTGTTCGTGCCATGCAAATGGACAGACTATTTTTAATTTTCAAAATTTTGTCAAAATTGTGATAATTTTTTGTTAAAATTTTGAAAGTAAGTTAATTCAGCAATATTTGCTTTGAGCAGGTGGTTGAAATTAATCAGGGGCTGTTTGTATGTGGAAAAGAAACAAATGGGTGCGTAGGGTTGAAACTTATATGGAATCAACAATGAGCTAATTATGACCGACCATCTAAATTTTATTAAAATGTGTTGTTTCTAATATATGTTTGTGTGGCAGACCAATGGGTCACACAGTGGTCCAAAATGAGAATTTAGGAGGACTAAAATGAATTTTCATGACACCATTTTTTAATAAAAATTATTATTTTCTCTTCTAAGATGTCTGAATAGATAATATCTATAATTATTTGTTTTTATCTTTATGTTTAATGTACTTTGAACGCGTTAGATATAAGTGTTTTATTGTTGTATTTAAAACCTACAATTTTCAGTCTTTTATGACATTTTTACTGTTTTTTAAAAAAGTATAGTTTTTCTTACAGCTTTCACATAATTCATCATGATTACTCTTGAACAAGGTATCTTGTTATTATTTATTCCATTTTATTGTCTTTGTACTTAATTTATACCCATAAATTCACTCAAATTCAATTTGCACTAAAAATCGTAACTTTAAACTAAATACCTAATAAATGATGGACTATTACTCTCGTGAAGTAAAAAGTCATGGGGAGCTACATACATGGATTTGTTGGGGCAAGCTTATACTTCAAGAATATCACCATTTTGTTTGCCTTTTTTGCCTTTAAGAAAGAAAATGCTTCATTTGTATAGCTGGGCCAAAAGAATTCAACGATATCAATGACCAGTATCATGTAGTTAATACTGAATCTCTAGAATTTGGTATTTCTTCTCTTCATGCTTATATTAGATCCATTGAGTGTCTTTTACATAAAGCTTATAGAATGGAAATTAAAAGTTGGCAGATAGGAGAAGATGAAAATCAAAACTTAATAAAAGCCAGAAAAAAGAAAATAATTATAGCTTTACAGGTGAAATGGGGCTTTTAGTCGATATGCAAAAACAAGGCTTTGGTAATACAAATTATGGCAACACTGACCGTTCATTTTTTCGTAACCCAGCAGTAGTATCCAAAATTACTGGGATCGATGAAAATTTAATTTATAGATTTAGAGTTATTTTTTCTACATTGGCAAGTAGTTGTAAACTAGATCCTGCAAAATATGATAAATATACTATTACCATAGCAATATTGTATGTGTCATTATATGGATGGTATCCCATCCAGTATCCAGTCCATAAAATACTAATTCATGGTCATGGTCATGACATAATTTAATTTTTTTTTATTACCTATAGGCCAATTAGCTGAAGATGCTCAAGAGGCAAAACACAAAGAGGTACGATATTATAGGCTCCATAATACATGGAAAACCAGTCGCATTTCCACGAATATGGACCTTTTAAATATTTCACTGGTTTCTTCTGATCCTCTAATATCTTCTTTAAGACCTATACATATAAGGAAGAATGGACCGGTCAATAAAGATGTTCTGAATTCTGAAATTGTGTCATAACCATGATGAAGACGTTATAGAAGATTCAGATTATGAAGATTTATTAAAATTCCTATTTTTCCCACTTTCAATTTAAGATAACTACCAAAGTAATTAATTAAGGCAAAAATTGTCAAGATTAAAAAGTGCTATTTTTTATAATATAAAAACATATTTAACACCGTATTAATTACTTTTGTGAAAAAAAAAAATAGTTTCCATTTAAGGCGTACTAAGCTGCTTATTATATACATAACGACCCTTTAATAATAAATATTTTTCTTTATAAATATATATTTTTAATGTATATGTCATATCCTTTATGTTTATAAACGATTTTATCCGTTTTATTGCCTCTAAATGCTTTCAATTATTTTTGTCCTCCTAAATTCTCATTTTGAACCACTGTGGGTCGGCAGAAAGACAGACCGACAGAAACGGGACCAAAAATGTTCCCAGATGTCTGAATGGGAATTCGGTCTTAAGCCTCGTCCAGACTGCCGAACCGAACAGAGGATACGAGCCGAACATTGGTCTCAGCGCATGCTCAGATTGAGATGCGCAGGCGCACTTTAGACTGGGCATGCGCAGACACCAATGCTCGGTTCGTTTCCTCTGTTCGGTTCGGCAGTCTGGACGAGGCTTTAGAGTCTTTGAAATCGGAAAAATAAAAAAAATGTTTGATCTTTTAAACAACTTCTAGATACTACTGTTTGATACTAGAACAACTAGCTTCTGATACATTTGGTAAGCTTGGATCAAATTAATAACCAGTATTTACCATTTATGCTTAACTTACAAATATAATAATTCCACTAGGGTTTAAAATCCATATCGGAGTCAAAAAATTATTAATATGACAAAATGATATTTAAATTTAAACTTACCAACAGGTTTGAGTCGTTCCAGATCCTTTACATCCTCATCCTAAAAGAAAAAAAAAAAATTAAATCTTAAAAATGCTGAATTAATAATTTATCTATTGAGAGTTCCATGACGAGTCCGAGTTATCTAGACAAGGTTATGGGATAGATGTTAAAAATCAGCTGTCGCTGATAATACTGATATGACAGGTTGTGAAGGAGAGGAAAAAATCCTACCTCCACAGAACTATAATTAAACGAGCCCTTAGGCCAGTGCCGGTGGCAACGAACTTTATTTTCATATTTAGACTAACAAATAATTAAAATAAGTAAATTAAATTAGATAAGTTATTATATCTGTTTAAAGACCACCAAATCAAACCAACATTTATTTTTATTGAAATCAATGTGGTTTCCTTGCCTAAGCTTGGCAATAACAAATAATTTCAAGGTGGGTCGTCAGGATACTCTATTATAGAAAGGATTTTAAAGGTACATAACATTAGTATAGGTTTGTAATAGCAGGTATTTTATAGGATGGTGATCTTAACATCTTAAGATGACGCAGTAAATATGCAATAGTTCAGGTGACCAAGGTTTTTTGTGCTCTGTGATCAAGTTATTCAATTCGTCTATTTCATCCAACATTTTTTCAGATTGTCTGTCAATGCTAAGTGGTAGCACTTTTGAGGTTCAGATAATCCATTGAGCAAAATCATTGGCTTATTCTGTTCACATTTTTTAACCCTTTGACTGGACTTCCGGAATTAAACAAAAGAGTTAATAGGAAGGTTAAAATTAAGGTAATAGGAACAGAAAAGGGTCCACGGAATTGTTAGATACGAGAAGATTATGCCTATCAATCGCAGAGGACGTTATGAAGGTTAACAGTGACGTAAAAGCAAGAGTTTGCGATTGTTCTTCCCGCAAAGTTTTTGGAGACCAAATAATTTATCTTCTGGAACATTTAGTTTAGCTTAAATATTTATTTTTTAGTTTCTCTTTATTAAAAGAAAACGTTGAAGAAGAGGGAAAAAAGAGAAAGATTTATCGTGTAATTTAAAATTTGGCTAATTGTTTGAATAAAGTGGGCTGACTAAAGTTGTTAATTAGTTGGGAGAGTGGGCTGAATAATTTATCGTCTGTGTAGCCCCAGCATTTCCCACTATGTCCAAACTTATCCAGAGGTTTGTGTGACATCCAAATTTTCTCTTACAATTGTTTGTTTTGTTACATAAATTTAACTCTCCGAAGAAGTCTAGAAATGTTTTAACTTGCTTTTGTAAATAGGTCTAACATTAGTGAAAATGTCTGTTTACATTAATGTGTCTATAGTCCTTCTCACCTTCTGCCCTTTTAGAATGGATTGTTTTTAAAGTTTGCTTAATTCTTAATTTGTATTTAAAATTTAACACTATATCATTGTGAGCCATTACCACTAAAATAAAATTGTGTGCTTTCAGTACACAGAAAGAGTTTTTAGACATTTTAACAAATCGGACGTGTTCTTAATCCAGTATAATTGGTCCTACCGTTTCAAGATGGCGACCATTTTTTTTTTAAAGCCTCTTCTACAAGTAACACTTTGTCATCAGTCTTGCATTTATCGAAGAGTCAGATTTATCAGTCCAGATTTATCACATAAAGCGTTAGACGTGCATTACACGTTCAGTTTTTCATCAGTCAATTCAATGACTGTGGTTAGAATGACGCCAAACTGATCGTGTAACTCAGTGACTGAAGGACTGATGGATCAGACTGAAAATATTTAAATTTTTTAATAAAATCTGTCAGTCTGATTAGACTGATTGCAGACTGATAGTGTAGCCCTATTGTTTTATTCTCTTATCAGTCACCACCTGTACTGCGATGGAGACGGATCGCGAATACACTACTCAGCCTCAGCCTTTGCCTTACGAAAAAGAGTTTATTCTTACGCTTGAATCACTTCCTCTCCTATAGGACAAACGATATAAACATTATAGTGGGGGGCATATGTCAATAAATAGAGGTCCGTGGGATTTTGAAAGAAGCAAGTATGAGATTGGTGTCTATGGATTGGTAATGAGCTGTAGAATCATGTACACCCGGGTGGGTGTTTTGGTCCCAAGTTTATCCGAGCCGGTGTATGACGTCATATTTCCAAGATGGCCAAGACGTTGATTTTATCAAGATTTTTGTCAGGACATTTTTTATTCAGAACAAGACAAGGAGCAAAAAACGTCCTTACAACAAATGTCGTAACTATTACCGTTTTAAAAATAAATGCATTTAAATGCAGAAAAATAAATAAATAAGTGGAAATCAGTACATAAACATAAGTGCTATAAAGGAAAATAATAATATGATTTTGAGTTATGAGTCATAATCTCAGTCCGACAGTTGCATTAGATCGTCATTTTCATTGTTACTACATTGTACATCTGAGTGATTGAGCCCGGCATTTGCAATTGACAGAACAGCGACCCTTGTCACAGCCGCAGCGTACCAATTGTAAAATAACTTCTAGGGCACATGGAATAGTAGTCAAACTCAAAATCATGTTATTATTTTCCTTTATAGCACTTATGTTTATGTACTGATATCCACTTATTTATTTATTTTTCTGCATTTAAATGCATTTATTTTGAAAACGGAAATAGTTACGACATTGGTTGTAAGGACGTTTTTTGTTCCTTGTCTTGTTCTGAATAAAAAATGTCCTGACAAAAATCTTGATAAAATCAACGTGTTGGCCATCTTGGAAATATGACGTCATACACCTGCTCAGACACACTTGGGACCAAAACACCCAGGTGAACATGATTCTACAGCTCATTACCTATCCATAGACACTAATCTCATACTTGCTTCTTGCTTCTTTCAAAATCCCACGGAATTACATATGCCCCTCAACTATTATGGAAACAAATACAAAAAGAATGAGGCTTAAAAAAACTCCTGGAAATTTTTAAAAACGTCACAATCAATTGACAGCAAATTTTGATTTTCATTTTGTTAAATATAAAATATATTATTCTTCTAGATAATAAGGTGGATCCTTAAGGGTAAGAAGAAAACGAAGACTAATTAAAGATGTGTGGCAACGTTTCGGCTCCACGAGCTATTTTCGAGCCTCTATCCTATATAAAAATTAAACATCCAGTTGAAAAAACTGTGACATCAAAAAAAGTTTTCATTTTCATCGGCCTTCCTATTTCTTATATTTTAAAACTTTTTATATTAGTACAAATTGTTAATCTTCTTGTTGGTTTTGTGTTTATGTTTAGTGTTGTTAGTGTGTTATTTATGGTTGTTGCTAGATGTCAGAATTTTTAGTTTATTCCTTAAGAGAATATCAGTTAAACTTACAAACTTGCTGAGATACTATGGAATATGACGTGGTGAACAACTAGTTCTCCTAATGAAAACTTTTTTGATACACACATCTTTAATTTGTCTTCGTTTTCTTCTTACCCTTAAGGATCCACCTTATTATCTAGAACTATAACTACAGGGTACACTTAGCACTATAATATATTATTCTTTTTTCCTAATATTATTTTGATTATCATTATGCTTACTTCATATACGATTGCAGAACATAAATTAGTGCTTCAAAAGTGGTCATTATAGCCTCACTGATAGCTGCTGGTGAAATACTAACAGAGAATTTAATATCTTCAATCTTCCTTCCAGTAGCAAAGTATCACAAGGTTAGAGCTAGTTTTTCTTCAGGGCTTATTGATTTCCTCATGACAGTATCTTCTTTTTTCAAAAATGGCTTAACAATTCTAACAATTCATCAAAGCAGGCATCTTTCATGCGGAAATAATTTGCATAATCCACGTCTTCACTTGTGGTTCTTATTTCATTCAACAAGTTTAAATGTCTGTACTGGTACTGGTCTCTTTTCAGAAGCCATTCTTTAGTCCATCGCTTCCTCTTAACACGTTTCTTTGTAGTGATGGCTAATATTGTAAGTGCAGCATTTTTTTTGCAAATCCATCGTAATTGAGGGCTCACTGTATTGATCAGCGGAGTTCTGGGCGACGACTGATGTCAGTCTGGACTGATCGTGTAAATACACACGTCAGTCTTGCGGTTTTTCATCAGTCAATTCGTGATCAAGGTTACGGAATTGACTGATGAAAAACTGAACGTGTAATGCACGTTTACGTCTTGGATGAACTAAATGAAGTTTGACAAACTCGGAAAAGACTGATGGGCTGGAGCTTCATGAACATTCAAGACTGCCGTCAAGACAGAGCATGTAGACGCGTGTCAGTCTTGAGCGATAGCTCAAACTTCTTTTTCTTTCCCCTGCCAGTCTATTCTCGGTGACACTAAAGGTTGAAACTGGTATATTAGCAAGTGATCGAGGTGGCGAAAGAAAAAAGCGAAGTGAAAAAGCCCAGTGTCGTAAGGCAGACTTACGACACTGGGATTTTTCACTGATTTCGTAGGGCTGTACCAAAGTTTTCTTTGCCTCTGGCTAGTAAAACCTAAGGATTACAGCTACCGAGAAAAGAAAAATCAGGCATAATTTAATTTTAAATTATTTTATTAAACAAAAAGTTTTTTTTTTTNGGTTTTTGGAGAGGAGAGGGATTTGTTTTATGTCTAAGGATTTTACGTGTCATGTGCCATAGTGATTTGTCCTCAGTAGTTAGTCTGTCGGTATATTCCGAGAACTGCCTAGATTTGTAGTCTGTTAGTGCTGTTGACAATTTCCTAGATAGTCTGTTAAACGTTTGTTTGTCAGTCGGGTAACGAGTCTGTTGCCATCTAGCCCTAGCACGTCGTTTTTCTGTTATCATCGTCCGTATAGTCTGTGGTAAGTAAGAATCGAAAGTCGTTGGTTTTGTCCTATAAGGAGTAGTCGCAGTCCATAGAGAGTGTTGTATCGTCTCAGTTAAAGTATTTACAGCAAGGTCTATCTCGTCTGAAGTAACTGAATGAATGAATCAAAAGTTAATAAATTAAATTGTGTATTTAAAACCAACCTTATCTACGATCTACGGTAACCCTGGAGGGAATCATGGGAGTTTATATGATTATTATTTTCCATTACTCCCTGTTCAACCTGACTGGAACAATGAGTAACTTTCCTCCCCTGTAAGCTAGGGAGAAATGTTTAATTTTTCTCCCTTTTAGAGATAAAATTTTTTTTTTTTGAGATAAAGAATATTTTGCTGGGAGAGTAAACAATTTTGCAACGCACGAAAAACCATTTAAAGCCAGCTATAAATAAGCTAAGAGTTTTTCAATAAGTTAATTGAATATTTTAGTTGGAAAACAATTTTCGTTAATAAATCATTTTAAAATTGTTCATGAAAATGACAGCTAATTAATTTTTGACTTAAATTTTCAATTAAAAAAAAAATGTTATCGAAAAGGACACACCGCCAATATGGATTGGTACAAGAACGAAACCAAAAATATATTTGTATTCAGGGCTAATTCTACTTTCATTTAAAACACCTCAGGACCGTTTTTTAACCCAAAAATGTTTTATCACTTTTTTTTAAGCGATGATTTTTTTCTTAATATGTTTCAAATGTTTGTGTTGGGTATATTTGGAGATACAGCTGCGTTACCCATACCTATAGGTAGACAGACAAACACAGGAAATGAAAAAGGTGCTCGGTTTTGTCTGAAAAAGATTAATCCCGAGAAAAAAAAGTCTATGGTTTTATGCGTATTGAAAAGTTTACATTTAGAATTTTATAAGCATTAAATGGTAATAATAATAATAATTAGAATTTTGTACATTCAATTCAACGACGTCGTTTTTTTTAAAATAAAATATTATCAACAAAAATCGTTACGACAAACACACATAACTTTTTCAAATACGTCATAGTGATACTGAATTTAAGTTTTACTCTATCCATTATAATTATTATTTAACATATTATTACGAATTTATTTTATTCTATAAAGTTATCGCTCTGTTAATGTTATTTATTTATTTTTTTTTTTTTTAGGTAATAAAATACAGCAGTTGAGTTTGTAACATCAACCTAGAAACTTTTGTTCGTTTCTTGTTTACACATCTTTAATCTGTGTGGGGAAAACCCAATCCAACCACAATATTTATTAAGTGTTAGCTGGAGTTAGTTTAATTTTTTCTGTAGATTTTACTAAGCACACTTTATTTTTATTGACTGAAAGGATCTTAAAACGTATAACTGAATCAATTCGTATTTACACACCATCATATTATGTACATAGTAATCTACGTACCTACATTAATTTTCTCCATTTTATGTTTTTGGGCATTAAATCCACAAATCTGCAATTCAATATTTTTACACGAAGTCGAGAAAATCATTGATATAGCAGATATACATACTTGCATATTTAACGTGTGAAGTTATGAAACATTAATCTAATGCATTTTGATAACGATTTGGTCCGCTAGATGCTCTGATATAATTATATACAACATTTTGTATAATTATATACAAAATATACAGTGCATTTCTAAATCGGCGAAATGTAGTACTACAATAAATACAAGGGAGAGCCAATCTACCTCCTATTATATTCTAACTGCTTGACACGATATTAAACATCACATTTTTCATTTCGTTTATTGAAACTTCAGCCCACCCTATCGTCAAAATATTGTACTATAAATGAAAACCTATCGACCTCCTATTAAATCCAATTTTTTATTTGGACATTTTTTTCTGTCCCCCAGAGCAAAATCAAATCCATTTTAAAATCTAGAATAATTAATTAAGGCATAATAAATGGTTAATATTACATAATAGTAGTTCTGATTCTTATACGGGTTTATATAAGTTAAATCATGGCACGTGTAACCCTTCTTCTTATTCCCTATCTAAACTCCAGGGAATTTTATATATTCTATTAAATATTTTCTAGTCAATCTCCTTCTCTGAAAAATAAACCCTTCAATATGGACCCCACGTACAAATAAAATCCAATCTATGGAAATAGAACAAGTAAACAGAATAATAATAAGTGCCATTTCTTCACTAATTAAATTTTCCCAAACAAATCTAATAAAAGATAATAATGGTTTAATTTATTCCTATGATTGTAAACAGTGATTCAATTAAATAAACTTTAAAAGAACTAAGGGATCAGTTAATAATCTTTGAATCAAACCACGTGTTAAGTTAATACTAATTTCCCTTTCTATTAATAATACTGTCATATTTGACAGTATTTTTTGTTTTTACTTTGCATTTAATTTTGTTTGTTTTGAAAAGGAAAATTATTGATGTCAGTTCAAGGTAGAGAGTTGATGTAGAACATTTGATGTAGTTTAAAGTTTAAATAGAATTGGTTTATAAAAAACTATAAGGATTATTTCTATTATTTCTATCGTAGATGTTACAAATACTGCATCGTCAACATAATTTAATTTTAAGCAAATTTTTTGTATTTTAAAGACGGAAATTTCAATACAATATACAATGAGTTGAGAAATTATAGACATTATTAGGTGTAACTGAATTAACACAGATTAATTCATATTTCTGAAACGTTTCAACCCTAAAGGGTCATCAGTATAATAAACTAAAACAAATAAAAAAAATCCAATTTTACAAAAAAAAAAACGTTGGATAAAACAATCACATTTGTATCTTAATTAAATTTAGAAGCATTGTGTCTAACAATAAACCAATCAGTTACATTTATTGATTTAATAATGAGTCTCAGTCGAAAGTGAAAATTTACTGTAACTTACTTATGTTTATTATTATTGTCATTTTAATTATGGATGTTGCTTGCTTTGGTTTTTTAATTGTTGAATTTTATTAGCTACCATAATTATAATTTTATTAGTTTTTTACATGTTAAATGTTAATCAAATTAATTCCATTTCTTGAGTGTTATAGTTGTGGTAGTGTAGTACTTGTCTTTTAATTTTAATTATTGACGACCTCTCTTTGAGAGTAAATTTTCACTTTTAACTCTGACTCATAATTGATTACACACAATAAAAAAACAGCATAATGTTGTAAGTAAATTTATTATATCAATAAATGTAACTGATTGGTTTATTGTTAGACACAATTCTTCTAAATTTAATTAAGATACAATTGTGATTGTTTTATGCAACAGTGGGATTTTTTGTAAAATTGGAAACATTTTTGTTTGTTTTAGTTTATTATACTGACTGAAGATGACCCTTTAGGGTTGAAACGTTTCAGAAATATCAAGTAATCTGTGTTAATTTATTTACACCTAGTAATGTCCATAATTTCTCATCATATATTAATAAGGTGTTCTTAAACTTTTAGTTTTAATTTTCAATACAATATACAATTGATTAGTGTCCTGACGGCGACGACTCAAATCGAAATCATTTGTTTTTGATGAGCTAAGGTTTTGTTTTGATTATTTGGTACACGAAATATATGATGAAATAAAAGTAACATACTTTATTGGTCAGTCCAGAACCTGCATACAGTCCAAGTCTTCTAGAGTCATCTGAAATCAAATAAACATTATTTAAAAAAATATGATTTATTATTTATTACAAGTAATTTATTAGCATGTTGACAAAGATTTAATTAAAGAATCATGCATCTGTATGGATTTTCGTATTTTTATTTTTATAGACGCAAAACTGGCCGGATTGAATCCATTTATTTCATTATACAGTTGGGTGGGTTCTTTAGTAGAAACGCCTATTTTTTTATTAATCATAAAATTTCAGCAACAAACATTATATTAGCCAACCTAGATTATTTTCTTGATATTAATCCCGGAGTAAAGCTAACAAATTTAGAGAATATTAAATTCAGAATGTTGTTAAATCTACAAGAAATAATAATAAAAATAATCATAAGTAAAACAATAGAAATTAATTTGTAAAATTCAATAAAGTAAAACATCCTCATTTTCTGAATTTAATTTAAGAAAATCAGACTTTTATTCTACAAATAAAGTTTTATCTTGTACTTTCAAGTTAATATACTTTTATCTTTTTAACTTATAGAAAATATAATATTATAAATAATTAAAAAAAAAAACAAAAAAAAACTAATTTTTAGTTATGAATATATTTTAAAATATTTCTTTATAATAAACTAGCCTTCACGTTCATGCTAGGTATTATGCCCTTTCCAATACGGTTGCTGCACCAGGCACCAGTAAATATTTAATAACTTTGGTTCTACTGAATATTTTTCGATGAAACCATGCCTACAAATTGCGCAACATGTTTGCGCTCACCTCTGTAAAAAAATTAATCGATTATATTTAGCCAGTTTTGCTCCTATAAAGTCTGACTGGGGTGACAGACACACATACATACACGAAAAAAGTTAAGGCCGGATTCGGTTTTCGGGATGAAAACGAAAAAGTATCCAAAAAAAATTCAATTCTGACCAATGTACAGACAAAACTTTAATTTTATATGTATAGATAAGTACATAAATTGTTTATAATTATATCTATTTTGTATATAAATATGTATTATATATAAAACAAAATTTAAAAATAAAATTACTTATAATCTGTAGAAGAAAGCAATCAAAAAATAAAAAATTGTTCTCCACATCATAGTCTGAAGTCATAAAGAATCATTCTTCATTTATAATTTATAATACATACATTGGACGTAATTTTTCATTTAAAGAATAGAGGCATAATAAGAAGTAAAGAATAAAAGAGACAAGAAACGAATACCTTTCACTAATATCGAACAAAAGAAATATCAAATGAAGAAAATGAAATATTATAAAGAAACTTTTTTTTCTCCGAGTTACTACGTCAGATGAAACTTTAATGAAAAGTATAGGGATGATATTGTCTAGAGTGACGTCACTGCAAGACCGACAGCTCGTTTTTCTAACTGCCTACGGGTGAAAATAAAGCCAACATTGAAAACATCCTTACTCTTTACTTGTAAGAACAATAATAATACAGAAAAATATAATAGGAGAAGAATATAGAAAGTATCTTTTCAAGCGATACATTAAATACAACAAATGTGATAGACGTGAGTGAATTTTGTTCAGAACATATTATTTGCCAGTGAAAGATTGCGACTTCACTATATCAACAGATACATTGTGTATACAAAAACTTATGTGAAACATTTTATAAAATGAAACCAGTTAAAGTAATGTGTACTTTGT
This sequence comes from Gerris buenoi, assembly GCA_001010745.2. Taxonomy (NCBI): domain Eukaryota; kingdom Metazoa; phylum Arthropoda; class Insecta; order Hemiptera; family Gerridae; genus Gerris; species Gerris buenoi. The sequence continues at coordinate 275,539 of KZ652072.1, forward strand.
AAAGCTCGTTTTCTTGATAGAGATGCCTTTCTTGTTATATTGTCAGTTTTTGTTGTTATATTGTTGCTGCTATGCAACTACATTGTATTATGTTAATGTTGCAGTTGCAGACTAGAATGCCTGAGAAGATCAGAAATATAAAGGCAAAAAATAGCAAGACAGCAAGTATAAGCTTGTATGATACTATGTATATAAGCCGTTCAAATTTACTTTAAAAAATGTTCTAGGTATTCAGGATCATGCAAATCACATTATCCAAATGTGATTTTCGTGTCAAAATGAGTGGGACGTGGCTGCTCTAACCGGTCAACAGAGTAAGGCTAAGCCATGTACCGCTAATAAATTTTGCCGACCGCACGTGTTCTTAGACCACACTATAAAATCAACTCATACAAAAAACTCTGGTTTGATGTATAAAAGGTGCTACAATCTGCAAGGAGTAGTTGATTTGACTTTTATCAGATGCAGAATAGAGAGGAGCGTAAAGTATATTTAGGAGTGTGAAGTTATGTAATTGACTTTGAGAGGGAGTCTAGGACGTCAACTGAGCATATTCACTAGACGCTGTTTGCGGTCCCTGGAATCATTCTAAGTCATGGCTTGCCTTCTAATTTTGACCAAAATGGTCCATTACCAGATCCTTCGAGGTTGCCCTCTTGTTTGGATTCAATTCTTTGCTTTTTTCAACTCTAATTTTACCCCTCCTCCAAAATTCTTTCTTAGTCCACCCTATTACTATGATGCTTTTCGAACACTGTGGTTCAGTTGTAGTCACGACGGTTCCTCCCCACGTCTTGCACTCATATTTTAAGAAACGGATTGACTTTTATCAGATGCGGAATAGAGAGGTGCGTAAATTAATTTTAGTTTTGTGAAGTTAATTGACTTAGGCTGATTGAATTAGGGCATCAACAAAGCTTCTTCACTAGACGTCTGTTCGTTGACAATTTGCTTCGAAGATTCGCATCTTTTTCTTTCCACATGGTAAGCCACTCTAAGTGAGTGAAGGCGTTTTTAGACTTTTTTTTTTTTCTCGAGCGAATTAACTTTAGATTTGTAAAGTGAGTAAGTAAATCCCGGTTTTTAAAGTACCTAACACGTGAATAGAAAAAAAGCTTCTGGTTTGTAAATAGCATTAAAAATCTCCGTCAAGGTCTCCCTCTTGTTTGGATTCAATTGCAAATTAGTACCAAAAATTATATAAATAAATATAAGCACTATTTATAATTTTGATTTATTAAACGTTTCCAAAGTATAAATTTCTAAAGGGTCTTGTAAAAGAGCAAAATTTTTACGACAATAATGACCTGGCTGCTTTGCCAAAATCCAGAAATACTACCGGAAGTATACTTGTATGGCCCGGCAATATTTTTGACAATGTAGTATACAGAAATATTGCCGGACCATAAGATCATATTGCCGTTAATGATTCTGAAACTTAAGTAATGTAACCCTGCCATTGTTGCCTACCACGCATTGGCGTAAAATGTTGCTTAAAATCATGGTGGAATATTCTTTAAATATTCACAACACTGAACCCATTTTAAACATGAAAGAGAAGATCATAAATCAAATTCCTCCTCGTTGCATTGCAACCATTTTATTATTTAATGCTGCATGGAGGGTATTTGAAATCCATTAATATTACAACATGAGAGAAGATTATTTGATGCAGTGCACTTCATTTTAAATGTCAATTCGTACAGAGAATGAAATATGATTTAACTACATGCTACTGCACCAATTGTCGGAATTATTAATTTCCCCCCAATAACAAGAATACTTTAGCTATACAGTTGCATATATTATATATTAAACATGTATAAAGACTGTAAATATATTTAGTGAAAAGAAAAAGTTATTTACGTTATCTAATAGATATTTTACACATTGCAAAAACTGAATATTTCAAACCGAGTCTATTTTGACTATAAAGCAAGTTTTTTTTTAGTTTAAAATAAAAGAGAGGAAAGCAGTATTATCATAGTTTTGCATAAGGCGTCCAGGTATTGATTTATACAAAAGTAGATTAATTTTGATTGGATTGGAGCCTTTCTAGCTGGGAATTGGATTTCAAGTTCCTAACACAGTATAAAATCAATATTTACCACGATATCTCAACGCACACTTCAATATGTATTGGATTATAAAACTTTTAACTAACATAAAGCTAGCTTGAATGACTTGAAGATTGTCAATCATTTTCTTATCTAGAAATCTTAAATAATGAAAGATCAATTGTATTAATCAAACTTAATAATTGTTAGTTAATATTAAGCCATTTATTGAACGAGCGCAGTAAGTTCTTTATTTCAGAGACTTGGGATTTGGTAAGTTTGTATGTTTGTGTGTTTGTCCAACGATAACTGGAGTAAAAATTGACTAATTTCAACGAATTTTGGCACAAGGATGCATCTCAGTATTTGTAACAACTGTATAGTTTTTGGAAATTTCACACTTAATATTTTCAAGATAGCGGCCAATATNAATTTCAACGAATTTTGGCACAAGGATGCATCTCAGTATTTGTAACAACTGTATAGTTTTTGGAAATTTCACACTTAATATTTTCAAGATAGCGGCCAATATGGCGGACGATTAAAAAAAATTGTTTTAGTGAGCATTATGTGTTATATGTACATCATTTTAAAGGCCTTTAAGAGTAGGAAAATAATATGTAACTACTAAAATTTTGCACTTCATTTTTTTCAAGACGGCGGCCAATATGGCGTACGAATAAAAAAAAAAGTTTTAGTGACCATAATGTGTTATACATCTTTTTAAAGGTCTTTAAGAGGAGGAAAATAATATGTAACTAATATAATTTCACACTTCATTTTTTCAAGATGGCGACCAATATGGCGGACGACTAAACAAAAATGTTTTAGTCAGTATGACATGTTATACATCAATTTAAAGGTCTTAAAGTGTAGGAAAGGAATATNGTAGCTCATGCCGTTTTGGCAAAATTACAGGCATAAACAAAAATAAATTTGAATTTTTGTGATAAAATTAACAATAAAATAAAATTTATGGATATTTTTTGCTTCTTTAAGGCATTTGAAATAGACATTTTCTAAACTGAAATTTTCTCCTTTTTCCAACGGTAACTTTATTTCAGCTCTATCATCAATATTTTAGGTGCAGCAATCGATTTTTAAGAGTAAAATGGACGTAACTTAAAAAATAAAAAAATATTGTGGCGAAACTATTGAGAATTGACCCATGGTATAGATAGTGTTATTTGTTGCAAATGATGGGTAGAATCTGCCCTCTTCGTTTGTTAAATCTTCGACCAAACACCCTGTATAAATACTGCCGATTATATATAAATACCGTATAAATAGGCGAGCCTACAATAACCATTTAATAAATATTAACTACAAATGCTGAATCAAATAGGCGAGCCTAGCGAGCCTTCTTTAATTAAATTAAATAATGAAGGTATATAAATACTGTAAAAACAGGCGAGCGTAGCGATCCTACAATAACCATTTAAATAAATAAATATTTAATAAATATTGACTACAAATGCTGAATCAAATAGGGGAGTGTAAGGAGCCTGCGATAATATTATTAAATAAAGATAATAGACAAAATAATTTAAATGCTTTCTTCAGGTTGAATAAGAATGCCAGGTTTTCTCTGAAATATTATCCTNAATAAATTTGATAACCAACTTAGAGCCAATAGAACAAAACCCAAAACCCTGGATTAGCTTACCATACATGGGGAAGCTCTCAGAACAAGTAGGCAAAATTTTACAAAGCAAAAACGAACTTAGAGTCAGTTATAAACCTTTCACACAACTAGGCACAATTCTCGGCAGCGTCAAACAACCTATCGAAATTAAAGATAAATGTGGAGTGTATAAACTAATATGGGTGACCTGTAAAGGGGTATACATAGGACAATCCGGTAGAAAAATAAGCACAAGAATTACAGAGCACTATAAATCTTGGCAAAAAATATCAAATGATAGACATCAAAAACATGTAAATGTATCTAGTTTTGCCAATCATGTTCTAGAATCCGATCATACATTTGATACTAATAATTATGAACTTATACAACACTCGTGTCAAAAAAATAGGAAATTGGACCTCCTAGAAAACCTTGAAATTCAAAGAGCTATACAAGATAAAAATGTAGAATGTTTTAACGAAAAATCAAATCTTAATAACTCTGCTCTGGTAAAACCTATAAAAAATATATTTGTAAAATAATGTCTAGTAGTTGTAAGAAA
>KZ652073.1:74277-85974 GCA_001010745.2 Gerris buenoi
GGGGGGGGGGGCAGCTGCTTTGTAGTAAAGGTTGTTTTTAAAGTGAAATTTCTTTGGCGGCGGTAGAGTGAATTTTTTCATATAGTGAAATCGTCTAACGAAGTTTGCGATTCGCCCAAGTGTAACATTTTTACTGATTAATTGTTTTTATCTATTTAAAGACAGCAAATTAAAACAAACATTTATTTTTATTGGAATAAATGTGGTTGCCTTTTTTTAATTAAATTTCCCTTTTTCCATATCCAATATTCCATTTTCCATTTCTTAATACTGAAATAATAAATTCGTCAAAAAATAAAAATGAAAGAGCAATGCATTCTAGAACTAAGTTTCACTTCTAATGCAGAGCCTCACACATTTTTTTCTTGTTAGCACTTAAAATGTGCCTCTTCTCCCTTCAACTACATTTAATATAGAAATGTGTTGCTTCCTACTAAACCCACAAAACACGGGGGGCTTTAGCCCCCCCAGAACTTTTGACCTACGATCGCCACTGGGGGGGAGGGGGGTGACAAAAGACTGACCGCACCAGGTGACAGAAGTCCTGGCGACGCCACTGTTTATACCTTTACCCCAACAACAATAAGATTAGAAGAACATAGTGTTTTGCGGGCTTGGGAAAAATATTCTGAACCTTTAATCTGTTGTTAAAGTTAAATAATAATTAAAATTATATTTCGTACCAAGTACCAATGAAACAATCGACTTTAATCGAGCATATCTCGGCCTTATAAGTCACAAGTAAATTGAAGTTGTAGACATACAACATATTTTTCATCTACTAGATGGTCTCTTTAAAAAAAAATTATGTAACATTTTTATAGGGTTGTCGACTGTCTGTCTGTCCGTTGGCTTGTTTCAATTCATAAACTACTATAGCTGGAAACATGAAATTCTGCACACAGGTACGTCTCGGCATTTTAGACAACTGGACAAATTTTGGAGTTTTTACACTTAATATTTCCAAGATGGCGGCTTGACCAATATGGCGAGTGACTAAAAAAAGTTTTTAGTTGCCATGCCATGTTATACATCAATTTAAAGGTCTTGAAGTGTAGAAAAAGAATATGCAACTATTAAAATAACACACGTAATATCTTCAAGATGGCGGCCAATATGGTGGGCGACTAAAAAAAAAGTTGTTTGTTACCATGGCATGTTATACATCAATTTAAAGGTCTTGAAGTGTAAAAAAAGAATATGCTAGTATTACTCTTAATATTTAAATTTAATCGTACAGAAACCGGCGATTATCACCTCATGTACTTACGTGAAGTGCGCCTTACTTGTTTATTACTATTTTTTTAAGCTCCAAGATGGGATGGGAAAAATCTTTTTATTTAAGAAATAGCTATGATAGTATTTTTTAATCTGATTCATTTTTTTTTTTATGGATAAAAAATACAATCTAATTTAAAAATTTTTATGTAGTTTGAGTGTCAATAAAAATAGTATTAATTTAAAGCATTAGCATCAGCATTAAAACTAAAATTAATATTTAAAAAAGACTATGAATAATTAAATAAAATTATAAATCAATAAACAGTTATGTGCCATCATTGGAGTCATGACTAATAGGTACACTGGTTTATATATCCTTTTTACAAATATATCTTCAGGCAGAACAACTTAATTTTGGACTATAGGACAGTCTAAAATGCTGTTATTAAATAAAGTGCTTTGTAGGCTTTTCTCCTAGAGTTGGATTGTTTAATTCTGAGCCTTATAAAAATTTCCTCATAAGAGTTAAAGCATTTCTGCAGAAGTACCGTTAATAAAATGTTCTTACAATCTTCCGCCGGACTGCCTCTACCACGATTATTCAAGGAGAGGTCAGACTTAGAACTTGTAGGATAGGAAACAATATTCTTATAGTAGCTTGATGAAATTTGGAAAAATAAATAAATAAATTTAATTTGATCTTATCTCTTCCAGCTTTATTTTCTTTCTTTTCTTCTTTTTAAGCGTAATAGTTGACATGTAGAACCTTCATATTCTTTCAATGGGTGAGAACATGAATCAGCTTTAGTCAGCAGTCCTGTTAGAGCCAGCGTGACCGTGTGGATTAAATCACTTACCACATCTGCCCTGACATCACTGATTCAAGAGCGGTATGAGGTCGTGGGTTCGATCGATGCTCTGATTTATATGGCTCACTAATGATCACATCATACTCGCTTCGGTGGTACAATGTGAAGTTGCTGGAACTCCAGGTGGTGGATATTAGTACTCGTAGTCAGCAGTCCTCAAACATTTTGATAAAAGCAATATTTCGAGCAATATTTTAACATCTAATAGGCATCTTTTAAATGTTTAACACATGTTTTCAGTAGGCCTTAGGTCAGGTTTATGTATAAGTGAAATTTCTTAATTAGCCAGAGGTATGTGAAAAGAGGCGTATGAAGAATAATAAGTTTTTATTCTACATGTTAATCAAAAATACTAGTTTCATTGGTAACGTCAGCAGTCCTCATGGCTAGATTCAGGTGTGTAACAAACGACGCTTGACTTTTGAGTTGTACTTACTCCCAACTTGAACTAGATGACAATTAATATTAATTAACTGCTCTGAGTGACCATCATTCTTTTTACTTTAAGTGTAGTTCTGTCTTTACTTAAAAGTGTCTGCACTACAGCTGACCTTATGAGGGAAGTAACAAATGTTTCTAAATTAGAAAAAAAAACTTGTGGACATTTTTTTATTTTCCATGTGATCCTATGTGGCATATGTGGGCTTTCCAACCAGAGTTAAAGTTTATAAAAATACCTTTGTATCTTTAGTTTTTTAAAAAAAATTAAATGGAGGGTTGAAATGTTTAAATTTGGCCCAATTAGAGTTGAATTTATATATGTTTCAGGTAAAGTGTCTTGATGCATTTACACAGCAACAGACAAGGTTGGTAGTTGTCGTGGATGGATTAGACAGCTGTGAGCAGGATAAGGTCCTATTTGTCTTGGACGCTGTGCATGTTCTGTTCTCTGATGCAAATACTCCTTTTATAATTTTACTAGCCATTGACCCTCACATCATATCCAAGGTATTTCACTATGTTATATTTTATGAGTGAAATCCAATTTAATAATAGAGGTTCAATATGTTGCATTTGTAGCCTGTGAGTGTCCTCTTCCTAATTTTTAAAAAGTTTTTTATACATATCATTTTATGTATAAATATTTTACTGAAACAATGAAAATCAACCTCTCTAGTTTATGTATGTTAGTATAATACAATGTACTTTTTTAAAGAAAAAAGTAGGAAAACACACTTTGTTTTAATATTTCATATATTTTATTCATATATATATTTAATATTTATTTGTTAATTTTCATATATTAAGATTGTGCTATAACTTCCTACATACTCTGTTTTACATATCATGTTCAAATTTGCAAATGCATTGTCTAATAGAGATGGGATATCAAAAATAAAATATAATATCTCTTAGTATATAAGAAAACATTTAAACTATTCAGTAAAACAGACAGTGTAGCCAGTTGGGATGCTAATACTACTTAGAAATATAAAACTCATGGTTTTTTCTTGCTAACAAAGATATATTTGGAACAGGTTCGTCTTAAATGATAAGATAAATGTTATAGCCCTCAATTGTGTGCATTTTATATCTGTGTATTTATATTTTTTTTAAATTACTTTGTGTGTTTGTCTTATTATTAATTTTCAAATGCATTTACACAGGTTTATATTAGACTGACATTATGTGTAAAATAACATAGCACTACAGTCTTCACACAACTAGACTTAGTGCGTTGACAGCGTGGGAAAAACTATCAAATGGGGTGACGAGCCAATGAGAGCTTGAGATTTTCCCGGACAAAAGGTCGGGCCAACTAGGCAAAGATAAATGTCTCTAGTGGAGAGGAGAGGCCATCTGGATAATCGCTGCCCCACCCCTATCCACAGACCTAATGGCTTTATTTTTTCCCCCAGAGATATTGGCCAATCTGTGTGTCACTCAATTCCCCGTGCTGTCAACGCACTAAGTCTAGTTGTGTGAAGACTGTAATCATAATTTTATTTTTCTGGATGCTTCATACATTATTGTAGATTTAAAATGCATTTATGAATTAGATTGTTTACTAAATATTTGTGACTCTAATGATAATGATTAGTTAGTTTGATCTCTTTCGTAAACTTAAATATAATTTGGACACACCTTCATAAATTCATAACTTTTGTAATTGAATCAATCAAAAGGAAAGATGCTTCCACCAACTGTGGCTTCACACAATTTTTTTTTTTTTTCAAACTATTTGAAGAGTATTGTACAAGTCAAAAAGTTTCTTACCTGCTCGGATGAGCTTAGGGAAGTGGTTATTGTCAGCTCACTCACACTCTTGGAGCCTAATATACTTCATGTAATTAAAAATAGTAATTTTTAAATCCAATTTAACTACTGTGTGTAGTGGCAATTCAAACTTCCATTGAATTGTAAAATAAAGCAGTGAAATATAATATATTATATGTATATTTTTTTGTTTTTGGTCATACTTTGTGTTATCATCTTCATATTTCTCTCTTGTATACTTTTATTTTATTTTAAATGCATCTTGAAAAACCAGTCTAAAGTTAGGAAATCTGCATGTTTATTAAGCATGCTTTTTTTAAAAGTCATTTTATTTAAGAGGGCAAGTGAATTCTAATTAGTTAACTTTTGTATTTGTTGACTGATAATTAGAATATATTGTTTTTAATTTTAGCTTGGAATAAACAGTTTAAAAGGATTTTTTTTTTTTAAGTGTTATATTACGTTATATCCTATTATTTTTGTGTATAATACACCTAAAAATCATTTTTATCCAATGAAAAAAGTTTTTAAAAAATATATTTTGTCAGCTCAATATGTATATTTTTAAAATACAGTAGAACCCCAGAAATCCGAACCCCGCAAATCCGAAAACCCCAATATTCCGAACAACTTTTGGGGTTAAAAAAAAAAAAAAATGTACCGGTTAGTATATGCTGTAATTTAAAAGAGTGTATTTCTGTAACATCTTAATTCCAATAATGATTGTTAATGATGTCAATAACATACATAATATTACATAGAATTATTTCCTGTAGTTCCAGGTACCTAGTAGTGAAAAAAAGATTAATTTATTGAACAAATAAAATTTATTTAAAAAAAAAAAGAAATATGATAATGGTTTTAAATGAGCAGGATTTTCAGAGGACTGTTGTTTTAGTAGACATTTCAAACTTACGGCTAGGTGAAATTTCCCGGAATTGCGTTTAGCCGTGTCTACATGTTTCTTAAAACCGTCTCCTATTCTCNACTGTTGTTTTAGTAGACATTTCAAACTTACGGCTAGGTGAAATTTCCCGGAATTGCGTTTAGCCGTGTCTACATGTTTTTTAAAACCGTCTCCTATTCTCAATCTTATTTAATGCATTTCTAGAAATACTCTTCCTTTATACTCTCCACCCTACATTTCTACTGAACCGAATACCGAAAAAGGTTTGTCAACGTTCTAACACAATCATAATTATTCTATATCTCTTTCTTTTATCAGAAATACTGGGTATTTCTCGTGTCGGAACGTTAGAACATACCTATAATAAACTATTCCAGTAACAATTTAATTATTTTAATCGACAATAAAACCAGACCCCCGATAATCCGAACAATTCAGAAATCCGAACTGACCCTGGTCCCAATTAGTTCGGATTTTCGGGGTTCTACTGTATGTATATTTATAAATATTCAATTGGAATAAAATAGGAACATTTGTGAAAAACCTCTTGTTTATTCTCTTTAAATTGATGTTAGCAACTGCACTGTTCATGCTTTATCACTATATGTTATCCACTCATCTTGGAGAAAGAAATAATGCTTGCATACGAGAGTCTGCAAGACAGTGAGACATTTTCATGTAACTTTTCAGTGTCGTTTTTGGTAACGCTTTTCGAGTTTATGTGCATAAGTAAAGACATAAAAATGTCAAAAAATTAAGAGTGCAGATTTTTTCGTTTGTATATTAGGAATTTAATCGAACATTACGTTGTGCACAAAGAAAGAAAGTACTTTTCTTCTTCTCCAGTTTATTAAGAAGTAATATTACTAGATTACTGAAACCTCCGTTAAGCTCGAGAGCAATACCATACAAAAATATAAAGTTTAAATCAATCAACACCAAGAATCAAGAAGAGAGTTCAAAAATGTATTCCGGGTAACAATTATAATGAGGAAGCTAAGGGAGAATAAAGTAAAGAACGAGGGAGAATAAACAGAGTGTGACAGAGATAAGGAAGGCTTTGAGACGTGCTCTACTCTGAGATCAAAACTAGTTCGATTGTTAATGTTAATATTATTGTTAGTGTTAGGTAGTAGGTAGTTTGATTTAAGGTTTATAAGTGTAGGGGAAGAGCGCTGGGCTATAGGGCTAGAGTGGGGGAGATCCAAAAGAAGCCAAACTACATGTCACGTCCTCGGTTACCTTCGAGTCCTTTTTTTCCTCTAGTCTAGTGCAACTACGACTACCTCCTGCGACTACCTATTTCCCTGGTACCAGTGGAACTCTTTTCGATTAACTACACCAAGCCTGGTTGTAGTTTACATCCCACTCTTAAATTTATTATGAATGACATAATGTTATCCTCCCAGGTCATCCTACCTACTCTTGGGTCTCTTCTTCTGGGGTCTAGCTTCATAGGCTTGTTTAGGAAAGCGTTCCTTTTTCATGTTTATCATGTGTCTCTAAACCATCATGAATGGATGCTGTTGATAAATCCGTTCACCGAATTTATTTGAAGCTTGTCTCGAAAGGTTTGGTTTCAGAAGTGGTCTCATCGGATCTTAATAAATTTTCCTGGAACTTCCTAGGGGAATCTGCTTTTAGAACTAGGTTGTTCACATATGCCATAGTCCACATCATCACTTGTGCTAGCTGCAATCTCTCTATCATGTATATTCTGCATGATTTTATCAAGGGACTTTATATGTCTCCTTTTCTTACACCATAATTGTGTAATTAACTATATATATTTTATAATAACTATATATTTTAACATAAGTAAACACATACTAAAATCTAATTACTACTCCTGTCATAATATGTCATTTCACTTGACACCACATCTCCTTTCCTCTCTCTCTCCCCTTCAAGCTTCTCTGATGTGACGACGGTTCCTTGTAAGAACTCTTCCACTGGGCGATGTAGTCTTACAACTTGAAGTCGAAACTGATCACTGGAAGTCCCGCTTCCACTACTTCCCCTACTTTATCCCATATTTTCGTGGTTGGATTTTGAAGCAACACTTTAGTACCTATTTTAATTTCTTTCAGTGTATGGGCTCTTACGTCATAATATTGTTTCAGAGACTCTTGCCGTCTCACCCTGCTGTCACACATTTCCACGATCTTCTTCCATTTACTTGCAAATGATTTTTCATGTGCTGGCACTAGTGACTTTAAAGACCTTCCAAAGAGCATTTGTGCCGGTGATAGACCATCAACTTTTGGAGTATTTCTCCACTCGAGTAGACCTGCACTGTAATAATCTTCATCTAACGTCCCATCTTTTGTATTTTTTAAAATTAAGTGTTTTATGGCTTTTACCGCTGCTTCTGCACGGTCGTTGCTCTGAGGGTAATTTGGACTCGACGGTGAATGTGAGACATTCCAGGTTTGAAGGAATCGTTTGAATTCCGACGCGCTGTATTGAGGCCCATTGTCGGTTCTAATTCTTACTGGTACTCCCGTGTCTGCAAATATTTTCCTTAAGCAAGAGATTATTTTCTCTGCCGTTGGGTCTCGTTTCCCAAACTGACATACTATGGGCCACCCTGACAACCGGTCGACATATACCATATATTTGTTGCCTCCAGCTGTGAATAAGTCAGCCGAAACATCTTCGAAAGGTCTGCTTGGTATCGGCTCACATAGTAATGGTTCTCTTCCTAACGACGGTCTAGCTCGTTGACATGCTTCACAACCTTCTATCATATTAGTAATATCACTATTTATACCAGGCCAATAGACTGTTTGCCTGGCACGACGTTTCGTTCTTACTATTCCTTGGTGCGCATCATGCAAACGTTCTAACACAGTCTTGCGAGCGCGTTTAGGAACCACAATCTGACCGCCTTTGATTACTAAGCCGTCATCATAGCTTAGCATGTCTCTGAAGCGCCAAAACACCAGCAGCTTAGGATCTATAGTACCCCGGTTTTTGGGGAAGCCTTCTTTAATTGTCTTAATTAGTAGTTGGTACTCCTCGTCTTGTTTTGCTGACTCTTGCAACCATCTCAGGAAGGGGTCCTTTAGGAGGTTTTCTGAATTTTTATTCACCTCTCCGATTTCTGCCACTTGCTGAGAGATTAGGGAACTCACTTGAACTGTCGCCTCTTCACCAATTAAGTCATCTTCGGTAGGGATTTCCACTGGTGACCTTGAGAAGGCATCCGAGATTATGTTATATTTCCCCCTTTTCCATTCTGCCGTAAACTGGTATCCTGCTGGCTTCGTTTTTAACCTTTGTAATCTAGGATTTTCCCCTGTCGGATTGTCTGGAAAACTGATCCTTCTTACTGTAGTAGTCATAGGCCTAGGAAATCCTTGATGAATTATTCTCAGCTTCTTTAATGAATGCCTATCAATTAGCAGCTCTTTAACGCCTTTGCATATGTGGACTCTAACGTTTGCACAAAGACCTTCACATTTAATATTACAGTTGATGTACCCCATCAACTTTAATTGAGAGGAATCTGCTGATTCGAGTCTCAATCGACTTGGTTGTAGATCTTTAGTCGAAATTCCTAATTTCTTCATTAAGTCTTCCCCTGCGACAGAGACTTCAGCTCCTGTGTCTGGAGTTCCTCTGTACTTAATGTATTCTTTGCCCTGACGGCTAATCTGTATTGTGATGTAACGTGAATTATTTTGGTTTCTTCCCTCTACGGACTTAATTGTTAAGCATCCAATTTTTACCTCATCGTCACTACAATCTTCTTTTTCATAGTTTTGAACTTTTTCAACTCGTTTTGTTCTACAGCATTTAGTAAAATGTCCTTTAATATTGCATCGGCGACACTTATAACTATTCGCTGGACATTCCATAACATTCCAGTGCCATGCACCACCACAACGACAGCATTCTTTCCCTTTACCGGCATTCACTATTTTGCTGACTTGTTTTTTATATAGATTTTCTTCTTTGTTTGCGGCTTCTTCCAATTCACATAGTTTGACTATATCGTTTAAGTCAGCTGAGTCAGATAAAGTTCTACATTTTTTTCTCATTTTTGGATCAAACAGGGATTCTATGATGTGGTCTGACAAATATTGGTCATAACAATGTGGACATGGATCATTAAGTCTAAAAAGTTTTACCTTTTCGCGATAGAAGTTGATAAACGTTTCCCCTTCTTCTTGCTTCCTCGCAAGAAAGTGGCAGCGCCTCATGCGTCCATTTTCCTTATTCTTGAAATATTCTTCAATTTTATTTAAGACGAAGCTAGCTCTGACGTTTTTGACGTCTTCTATTTTGATTATTAGGCGAACCACGTCAATCATTGATTGATCCAGAAACGTCTGTACTAGAGCTGTAACTTGACCTCTTTCGTCCACATCTAGTCCTTGTAGCACTAAATAGTTTTCTAAAGCTTGCCTCCAGTCTCTGAATTGACCTAGTGTCAAGTTTTCACTAAGTTTTTCAGGTCCTGGTATCTTGACAGCAATCCGTGGGTTTCTGTAAGACGTTTTGTCCATCCGTTGGTTATGGTCATAACTATCGCGTTCGATATTGTTACCTAACTCCTCCGGATTTTTTCTTCCCATAAGATTTACTATTATGTCTTTCAATTCACATAGTTGGGCTGTGAATCTTTCTTCTAATCCGTCAATTGCCTTTTCTGTTTTTCTCTCCAGCTTCTTGACTGAATCCCACATTGACTCATCGTCTGATTCATCTTCTTTAGATGATTTCTTGTTCACTCTTTTTGAGTTACGCTTTCTAGTACTCATTGTACTACTACCGACTGCGCCATGTGTAATTAACTATATATATTTTATAATAACTATATATTTTAACATAAGTAAACACATACTAAAATCTAATTACTACTCCTGTCATAATATGTCATTTCACTTGACACCACAATAATCTGTGATAAATCCACTTGATTGTTGTTTTTACAGAGGTTGTAGAAACCTTTGTTGGCAAAACTAATTTATTCTTCAGTGCCATCCATAGCTTTCCCCAAAGCACTTTATCACAGGCTGTTTCGAAGTTGATGAAGCTCATGTGTTCATATATATTCTATTCTATGGCTTTTTCACTTACCTTTTTCTTGATTGATTAACTAGGTTTTGATTTACAATTTTAATATGCTTTAAATATGGTTTCAAATCAAAAGTTCAATTTAACTGTTTTCATATGTTCATTTATGTAGTATATATTTTAACCATTTTAATATGTTCATGTATGTAGTATGTTTACAAAGTATTGTGAACACAGAAATTTGACTTTAAGGTCCTCTGAGTCTAAAAGTTATTTTTAAAAAAGCTTATCTATCCTCTATGGTCTGTCATCCGTGTTCCGTTTTCCCAAAAACATTGAAAAAAATATTTAAAAAAACAAACTATTTCAATGATTTGAAAATGGCCATGTTTGATCTCCCATTTTGACTTTAGTTTATTCTTTCTGTGTTGAAAATCAAATAAGGCTCATTTAGAAGAAAAAAAAGAAAAATCTGTTGGTCCAATGCATGTAAATGTAATCCTGTCTATTTCCATAATTGATGCATGTTAACTATCTGTTTTTCTTTTATGGGGGTCATTGCTATGTTGGATGTATTTAAATGATTAATGTTTTAGTGCATGAGAAATATTTAATTAATTTAGTTAATTAAAGAATAACATTTAGAAAATTAATAAATTAATCTCAACCTTGAACTCTCCTTAAGCTTTTAATTTACTTGGAAATTTATTAAATATAATCAAATTTAAGGTACCTTAAAGAAGGTTTACAATTCTCTTATAAATTCTGAATTTTCATTTTTCTCCAATGTGATGTCCCCTTTAATTTAACAATAATTTTCAAAGGTTGTCAATAGGGGTATTCTTGAATAAAAAAGCTAAAACATTTGCTTTGCTATTTTATTATTTTTTAATAGGTAATATTTCGTCTATAATTTTTAGACATTTTCAAACCTCATTTGTCAATTTTAATTACTATACAGTAATATGTCACAGAAACTTTAAACATTTTAAGAATTTAATTTAAACTGTGAGTCATGATCATCCAGTGATGTCTGATTCATGACTCACCTATTAAAAAATAATAAAATAGCAAAGCAAATGTTTTAGCTTTTTTATTCAAGAATACCCCTATTGACAACCTTTGAAAATTATTGTTAAATTAAAGGGGACATCACATTGGAGAAAAATGAAAATTCAGAATTTATAAGAGAATTGTAAACCTTCTTTAAGGTACCTTAAATTTGATTATATTTAATAAATTTCCAAGTAAATTAAAAGCTTAAGGAGAGTTCAAGGTTGAGATTAATTTATTAATTTTCTAAATGTTATTCTTTAATTAACTAAATTAATTAAATATTTCTCATGCACTAAAACATTAATCATTTAAATACATCCAACATAGCAATGACCCCCATAAAAGAAAAACAGATAGTTAACATGCATCAATTATGGAAATAGACAGGATTACATTTACATG
>KZ652073.1:102368-115776 GCA_001010745.2 Gerris buenoi
TTTTTTTTTGGTTTATTCAGAGTTTTTGGGTCCTAAATTTGGAGCTAAAACTTATTTCTCCATTTTGCCTGAGGGTTTTCATTGAAATCAGCTTGTAGTTTAGCCTCCATGACTTAGCGCAGGCTACAGATGACAGAATGCAAACTTCAGAATTTTTTAATCAACCCTGTTTTGGACTCAGGAGACCTTAAAATTGATAAATCCATCGAAATCTAAAATATTTTTTTTGCACAATTATAATATTTTTCCCCTCTATATATACCACATGTATAGATATTAAAAATAACACACCTCAATTTTAAAACAAGAAATTAACAAATAGTAGTTTAAACGCCTAAGACCTTGACCATTTTTAAGACCTTTTTTTACAGATTGAGACTACAAATTGCGATTAATCCATCAAAACCTGAGTTTACTATTCTACTCATTTATGTGCTCCGTGGCTGTTAAAAAAAAATCCTTGTTGTGCATGTTTCATAAAATTGTTTGTTTATTTTTTTTTAAATATATATATATATTTTATTTATTTATTACTGTTCTGTGTTGTTATTATATGAATGAGATACAGTTCTACAACAAATGTCAAAACTTGTGCTTTAAATAATTTATGATTTCATTTGTCATTGTTAAGAAATTGGTTCGAAGAACTTGTCAATAGCATATTTCATTTCACTGAAAATTTTTTGTATGTTGAGTGTACGCAATCATTCTTAAATTTATTGTTTAATAAAATTTTTTTTTTCTTTCCTTATTACAGGTGGACCTAGAAGAGATTCTAAAGTAAACAACAGTAGAGACAAAACAGATCGGCAATCAAAACCATCTGCTATGGAAAAACAGGTATTGTTACATTGCATATAATGATTTATGATTGTTTTGTAAATATTGATCCTCTTAAAGCTGTATATGTACTTGACAATAGTCCACATTTACAAGCTGCAAATTTCAAGCATATTGCCCCTACACAGCTGACACTGGCTTTACCTTTTTAATTTAACTTTTAATTTCATTTTTTTTTTAAAAAAACGAGTGTTCCCCGACACCAGGGTACAACATTTTTATTTTTCTTACTACCTTCTTCATCAATTGTAAAACTAACAATGTACTACTTACTATATAAGAATCAAAAAATTCATTACCTAAATAAATGTTGTTCACTTACTTTTATACAGCCTATCACAGGTTATCGGGTTAATTGGTAAAAAGTGTACCAATGTGTAAATGAAGTAATTTGAGTCTCAATTCTATCTTCTCAAAAATGTATGACTTCATTAGTTATATGCTACTGGCATATTTAGATTGATGAATGATAAGCAAACAATTTAATTCTGGTTGAAGTCATAAAGTGCTAAACCACATGAAATTTGCCTGGACATAAAATTGCAAGTTTCCCTAATGAATTCCTTTAATATTTTTTAAAAATTAAATCAAATACAATATGAAAATGTTATCAATAGGATAAGCCTTGGTCAGAGGACCATCAGGCGTCCTTTAATAGATATAATAGGCTATAAACAATAATGTATTTTTATTAACTTTTGTATAAAATAATTTCATCTTTAATATGAGTTAGTAAATAAGCATTATCAAATGAATATATTATGATATATAAAACATAATTGAAAATTCTTCAAAAATAGAATATTTTGCTTCCAAGCTTACCAAAGGTAATTGTATCTTTGTGGTCTCCCGAATTCAAAAATGCCGAGACAGGAATCTGTTTGAGATAAAATTTTTGTTTTGGTCTCGTGTCTTCTTCAGTTTTTGTGAATTAACATATCTTAAAAACTACCCGTCCTACTATAATGAAATTTTGATGGTAGGTCAGAATTAGCCTGTTGTTGGTTCTATAAGTTTCAACCTTGTGAGCTCTTTTGCTTCTCTTCTGGACAAACATACATTTATTTACACCTTAATCTTCAAAAATAGACGTCTGATTTTGAAGAAATTTGGATTGTTTATCAAAAGTAGGCCTCATTTCAGTGGCGTATCCAGGGGGGCACAGGGGACACGTGCCCCCCCCCCCCCCCCAATAGAGTAAAAAAATAATAATAATACCGCCGTATTTTATTTTATTTTATTTTTATTTTTTTTAATACATATTTTTCACATTCATCTCATATTCAATTTTACTTCAGAAATGCATAAAAATGCTGTTTTGAGAAGAAATTTGGATGGTGGCTGATTGGTCATCATGACTCATACAGATAAGTCTAAACCGTATGCGTCTCTATCTTTTTCTTTCACGTGCGCACAAACATACCTACATTAATTTACAGCTATAATATCTTCAAAATTACTAATTTGATTTTTATGAAATTTAGATAGTTTGTGGAAAGTAGCCCGCAGATAATCCCAGATTCATTTCAACCGTCTGCGCTCATTAAATTTTGCTAAATTGTTACTTTATTCCATGTAAGAAATCAAATCACTTTGACTGATTTAAAATAAAAACGGTGAAAATTAAATAAATTCAACAATAATAAGTTATAAAAGCATAAAGTAATTCAGTATACAAAATAAGACGCGAGGAAGCTTTGTGCTACATTACCTAATTTGCAGATCTGTTTTTTTTTTTTTCAGTAATCTGTATATGCGAATAAGATAATCCAGTGCGTCGTCAAGCAATGAGCAAGGTTGCTAGTTTGTTTCCACCTTATTTATATTATAATTTGACTACTATGTATTTNGGGGGTTAGATGTCTTTAAAACATTATTATAAATATAAATCAATTTTTATAATCATTTTAGAAGACATTGCAATTCCTATTTTACATTGCTCATCTGTGGGCTTTTAAAACAAAGCTTCATTGTCATATTTTATTTGCTGAAGTTATCTACGCTTAAAATGGCTTCAATGTATAAAAAAATATCTTCTCTTTCATACCATTGTCAATCAATACACTTTAATGTTGTTTGCATAGAATTATCTGATTTTCACAACAAAACCTAATCAAATACTTCTTTCAAATTGACATTTTTTTTGGGTAATTATTTGAACCTAAGTTATATTTGTGTATCACATCATGACTTATTTTAATCTCAGAGCTACTGAAAAAATATGATTAGTTCCTAATTGTTTTCATCCCCCCTCCCCTGAAAGTTCTCTAAAGAATAACCATTGTAATACAGTCGGATCTCCATATAACCAGGTGCCAGAAAAAAAATTGTTATGTAGAATTTTTTTTTTTGTAGAATTTTTCTTAATGATGTACTTATATACATATTTATGCATGAGAATTGTAAGGATAACAACCACAAACTTATTTATTTGATAAAAATTTGTGTAATTACATTCATGTATGCATATCAAGCAATAAATAACAATAATGTAAAATATAACTAGCAGGAGTTCACAGATTCCAATGCAAAAGCAATTATTGTTTAAAAATTATCTGATATCTCCTTGAACTAGGTGGTGTACTGACAATTCTTTAAAGAAATTGAAATTGGAAGTCAAGAACTTTATACAGGTCCGAAACGAATGCTAAACTGAGACTGAGTTTAGAGATTTCTCTAAACACAGTGTGCAATGATGATTCTGATTCCACTTAAACTAATGGAGGTAGAATACGTAAAAATATTAGAGGGCTAGAGCAAGAAAGACCTAAAAATGGTTCTAAGAAAATAAAAGAAAGCAAAAACACCACCAGTATTATAATTCACAGAAAGTTTTTCAATTGGATCTTTGTCCTTTTTTTCTAAGAATTTGGTTCCTTGTAGAGAAATTATTTTTGTTATATAGAAACACTTTTATATAGAGAATACATGGGACATAAAATCATTTGTTTTATAGAGATTTTAGCTGCACAGAAGTTCGTTATAAGGTCCGACTGTATGTTCAAATCATGATAATTAAGATTAACCATTCCAGATTCCGGCCTTGCAATATCTTTACATTAAGTATACTAACCTTTATTTGTTTCATAAAGATGTATGTCCTTGCTGATTATAGGTTTTTTTTTTTTAAAAAAAAAAATGTTTTTATATAACTCTTTACAAAATTTACATTTTATTTTCTTTGCCACGTCTCTTACTCCTTTATTTTCTCTGAATAATTCTTCTCTATCGTTTCATTTGTTTTAACTAATTCTTGCTGCTATACTTTATGCACTTGTTTTGGATGCAACAGTATCAGGTAAAATGTACGCATAGAAGTTTTTGCTTACTTTTTTTGTCCACTATAGTAACAGTTGAGAAGTTTAGATTTATTTAAGTTTAATTATAAAAAAATAAAATTAAAAAATGTATTATTAAAAAATAAAATTAAATACTGTTGTTATTATTTATAACTAAGATTTTTTTTTTATTTTAGAGTCTAAAATTCTCAACAGCCCTAGCTTAGCTCTAATTTATGTTTAAAACCTGTTATCACCAAATCGCTCTTGTAATTGTTTTAGACATTAAAAGCATTATATAAATCTACAAAAATAAATATAACAAATAAATATTATTAGCTCTAAAGCAATGAATA
The DNA here is from genome assembly GCA_001010745.2 of Gerris buenoi. NCBI lineage: Eukaryota > Metazoa > Arthropoda > Insecta > Hemiptera > Gerridae > Gerris > Gerris buenoi. The sequence continues at coordinate 106,843 of KZ652073.1, forward strand.
TACCAATTATAACAAAATTGCTTTTTATTATTCAATTTTAATTCCATCATAAATTTGTGTTCTATAATACTGCATTTTCTTTAGTTTGATAATGGGTTATTCCAAAAGAATGAACTTATTTCCAAGTCCTATTTGTCAGTTCTCAAGCAACTTTTCAAAATGAGTCACATTGAATTCAAAGAAGCAAGTTTCTGAGTTTTATGTAGTCACCACCAGAGCACACTATCATGCTCTGGGTTGTGTGTATCCTCCCTGGGCAATTGCTTACACACTCAGAATGGCTACACCTCAGCAGAAGGTGTTTTACGTCCTTTAGTTTTTAATCTAGAGGATATGTAAACATCATTGTGTTTGTTCTTCAATTACCCGATGACCTTAAATAATGCTGCAAGTTATTTGAGAGAAATTAGCATATCCCCTTGATACAGCCTGTGCTGCTGGGGGTGTACACACAAAACATTTATTGTAGAAAATACAACTTTCAGTAGAATACTTGTGACTTAGTGAAAGATATTTATTATTCAACATTAATATAATATAGCTTTATGACATTGGTTCGTTCTTTTGAATTACCCTGTATATTAATAATTAAGAATTTAGCTTAGATTTTCTTTTAGTTTGCAATTTTTGTAGATAAGCAATCACATTTGTCTATTAAAATATAACATTGCATGTGCTTTAGGAAAACACTTTCATTTATTATTACTAATTTAAATTTAGCCACAATTAAAGTTTTGTCTGTACATTGGTCAGAAATGAAATTTTTTTGGATACTTTTTCGTTTTATACATCCCGAAAACCGAATCCGGCCTTAACTTTTTTCATGTATGTGTGTCTGTCGCCCCAGTCAGGCTTTATAGGAGCAAAACTGGCTAAATGAAATCGAGTATTTTTTTCAGAGGTGAGCGCAAACATGTTGCGCAATTTGTAGGCTTGGTTTCATCGAAAAATAATAAACCAAAGTTATTAAATATTTACTGGCGCGGCAGCCGTATTGGAATGGGCATGATAATTAAATTCACGCATCAAGGTTAATGTTTGTTCTATGACTTCGTAGTTGATACTGTCTAGAAGTCTAGGGGTAGCGATATAGCCCTGTCCATCCCCACTTTTTCCACTATTCTACCTTCCCCCACTCCATTCTCTTTACCTACACGACAATTAAATGACTAGCATGAACCCCGTGCGGAGTGCGGGGTGAAGGCTAGTATTATATAAATTAAACTCTTATAAGATTAAATCTTGGTACAATTACCTATATTGCAGTCCACCCTATTAATTCCTTTGGTGTCTTGAAAATTTCCACTTTATTTTATTATTTTTTATTATTGATGCTAGGTGTACCCTGGTAATAATTTATATATAGAAGAGTGGATCCTCAACGAGTAAGACGGAAATAAAAACACTAGCACATGTTTTACTGTGGCGACGTTTCGGCTTAGCCAGCCATTTTCAAGCCTAAACATAATAATAATTTATTGTAAGCATGACAACATTATAAATAATCCGCTAATATAACAATAGTGTAATCACTGAGAATAAGTAATATTACCTATACTGTCTACTTTAGCCCTCAAGCTAAAAAGTTCTACAGTGTACAAGTTTAAGAATCAATTTGGGGAACTGGTTGTTCACCACGTCAATCTCCTAAAACCATTAAACATACAATTTGTTAGCGAGTGGGTGTAACTTACAAAAGTTTAATAGTATAAACGATTTTATCGATCAAAGGGAATATATCACTCAAAATTACTAAAATACTGTGTAGTTTACCATAGATAACAACGGAACAGTATCAAAAATATGTTTCATATTTTTTTGATACTACTCCGTTGTTATCTATGGTAAACTACACAGTATTTTAGTAATTTTGAGTGATATATTCCCTTTGATCGATAAAATCGTTTATACTATTAAACTTTTGTAAGTTACACGCTACAGTACGCTAACAAATTGTATGTTTAATGGTTTTAGGAGATTGACGTGGTGAACAACCAGTTCCCCAAATTGATTCTTAAACTTGTACATTGTAGAACTTTTTAGCTTGAGGGCTAAAGTAGACAGTTTAGGCTTGAAAATGGCTGGCTAAGCCGAAACGTCGCCACAGTAAAACATGTACTAGTGTTTTTATTTCCGTCTTACCCGTTGAGGATCCACTCTTCTATATATAAATTATTTTTTATCTTTTATTTTTTACGTTATGTTTAGCTGTTAAACCACCTTCTAATACATGTTTAAGCTTTTAGCATTACAAAATTATTAGACCTAGCTAATAATCAGTTAGAATAAAATTAATCTTTGCTCACTAAAAATTTAATAATATATAAAGAGACAATTAAATAAAAGTAAGATGTATAAATATATGAAGTTAGAAATATATTAGTGAGGTGCGATTTAATAAAAACATTATCATACCCATTTCAAATTTCACTAAGATTGTAAATTTTGTATAACTCTAATACCTATTGTACATACCTTGGTGATGTAAAAAATTTATGAAAATAATTTATTACACCATGTTGTTTTTAATTTAAATCAAATTATAATTATTATTAACAATGGGAGACTGACAGAGAAATAGACTCCAGCGCCGGGACTTGAACCACAGACCTCTATATTTCCAGTATAGCGCTCTACCAACAAAATGTTTTTATTAAAATGCAATTTCTTATGTCTCTCCCTAATTTCATTGTGTCAAAAATAGAATGATATTTTTAAAATTACTCTTTGAAGCCGTCTACCAGTAGAAATTTCCATAAAAAAATGTCATAGAACCTCCCCATATCATTTCCAATCCTCCCCACCCCTTCATCAAGAAATAAATAAAAGAACCCAATAACATTTCTTTTTTTAACTTTTCCTCACCTACCTATATAGTAGGAAAAGTATTTTTTTTTTTAATCACTCAACTTTGGAGGCTTAGGCTGGGCTCTCACTGGTGCACTGTGTGCGTCTAGCCTTTGAACTCCACTTGGAGGGGTTAGTATTGAAAAAAGTTCATAACAGAGTACCATCTCTACAAGATTCAGTTTGGTCTTCACATAAGTACTCGTGATAACTGGGTAGACTCTCATAAACATCTTTTTTGGCACTAGAGGGCGCTGGAGAAGTCAGATCCAAAGTAAAACCTATCTGCTGCGTTGGGTTGTCTGCTACGAAGGGTCCAAAAGTATTTTTTAACCCCTGTCCCCCTTACTGTATATATTTTTTTTTATATTTTAAATGTTACCTAACTTATTTAGTTTTCATTTGATTAATTCTTACTTTTCCTTTTATTCCTAATAAATTAAAATCTTACTCATGAACCTACAAGCACAATTTTTTATTTATTTATTTTTTATAAGGAAAGTTATATAATGAACACTTTGCTGGTTAAATGAATAATTAAAATTGTTCTTTTTGAATAAAAATTGTGTTAAACGAAAGTTTTTTGTATTTATTTGTGGGAAAGAACTAAATTCAATATTTATATTAACTAGGTGACACTGGAGGAGCAAATGATATGTGGAGCTCTTCAAACACTGAATGAAGAAGCCTGCGAAGATGTGTTAGAAGGACAGCCAGCAAAGAGGAATTCTGAATCAAATGCAATCAATAATGAATCTACAGGTTTGTTGATAACATATTACTTAGTATTTTTTTATTTACCCTTTTGTGTTGTGTTTGTAACCTTGTAGTACCTGTATGACATCTATAAAACATGGTGTATGACCTCATGAAGAAAATGACCTCATGAAAAAAAGGCCATTCACAAAGTACAAACTCTTTTTAAAATTTAAATATTCAGGGGGCAGCACCAACCAATTTAGAGCTAAAATTGATTCTTGAAATTTGTCAAATATTTTGGGCTTCACACGTCTGCAAAGACGACAGAAATACTGTCATTAGAACCACTTTTTGGGCTTTAAATATCAATTGAATTTTGCACCATCACAATACTTTCTCCATATATTATGCGTGTTCCAAAGGGACAAATACACATTTGAAAGAATTAAATGATGTAGTTGGCACATGGATGCAAAATCAGCATTATTTTGTGTGTCTTTGAAATCAAATGGTCCCTATTTTTTCTCTAGCGCCTGAGATCTTTGTTTATTTTTTTTAAAGGTTGTGACGATATATTATTGTAAATGTTGCATCTTATAAAATAGTACACTGAAACTTTAAGCATTACTTTATCTATTTAATCTACAGCTAACTTTTGTCATACCACACTGCCCACAATATCTTGATTGATTTTTTTTCTTTTTTGTGTGTGTATAGTTTTAAGATATTCTATGAATTTTTAGCATTCCATCCAAACCCTTTGAGTTTATTCTTTATTTGCAGTTTCCCAGTTACATGAATCATCTTGTCCTCTGATGTGAATTGAGGCCTATGGCTCAGTTACCTATGAAAATCCTTAGAAATCTGAAAAATCCCTTTCATATTCCTCTCCTTCTTCCTATCCTTGTCTTTGATTTGTGGTAAGTTCTTGAATGTCAATTGATAATATTTACTCAAATTATACATTGTACATGTATTAATTTAATTTTTGTGAAGGAACTCGCTAAACCCTTCTGGGTCCACGACAAATAGCCGATTTGCATGATTTTTAAATTATATATATTTTAACTATATTTAAATAAACTAATTGTAAATTATAATGCATGCAATAAATGGAAATAAATAAATAAATAAAAAATAATTAATTTATTCAAATAATTTTTAAATAGTAATTATATAAATTTAGTATACTCCCAGAAATAATTATTGGCAATACTTGATTCTGGTTTTCTTTTATGTATGTAGTTTTGGCAAGCACTAAGGCTTTCAATGTTTGCCCTAAAATTACTGTATAGTGTTATTAGAGTATTGAGGAGGTTAAGAAAAAGATACAGTTGTGTGCCATAGTTAGTCAGTTGTGTACCATAGTTAGAATAAACTGTTTGGAACGATGGTCAGTGGCATGTCTTGGGAAACTTTCACCGAGTTAGTGGCACTACAAAATCTAATTTGAGCATGCCTAGTAGGATTAGAGCATTTATTCAGGCTAGAGGGGGCCTATCCCAAAAAAAACTTGGAGTAAAACTGAATATTTATTTATGATCCCTTTTACCTTTTCGTCATATAACTTTCTTAGAGTGAAATATCTCAAAAGTATCGAGTTATGCAACAATTTGTCAATTAAGTCTGTTATTTAAATTAAATAAATGTATATTTTATATTTATAAATAGTATTTAGGTTTATTAATAATATGCTCTCTTTTATTTTATTTTTGTTTTGAAAATATATATATTTATTTATTTTTATTTCAGGTTCAAGTATGGAAAGTGATTAGCCCTGTATTTGTTTATATGATATACATAATTTCTTTTTTCATTTGAGAACTTAGTGAATTTATTATGGTATAAATAATTTAATTTTTCTTGTGGACATTTATATTTCTGTTTTCAATTGTCTATTTTAAAATATTAGTTTTACTGACTGATATTTTGTGGTAATCAAACAATTATAAATTAGTACACAGTTGATAAATGCACACTGGCGCTTTAATTTAAAATAATCTACAATTGTCTAACCACAATGTACTCAAAAAATAACAATCAGACAATTGTTTCAATCGTTCAACTATGGTCTATAGAAAATTATCATTTAAAAAAAGTTGAAAGACTGAACCGACTGTCTAATTAAATTTTTTATGTATTTTGTTGTTAGACAAGGAAAAACTGTTATTTTTTCAAAATGATGTACCCAGTACTATTCACCTAGTACTACACATTGGTAGGTAAACAAAATAGTTACTACTTCATGCTTTATCATTTAAGGTATCGATGGACTTTTTGTATCTTACATAGTTTAGCATATTGAAATACCGTAAAATCTCGTGTATAATACGCACTTTTTTTACCTATTTGTTCCTTCCAAAATCGGGGTGCGTATTGTACACGAGTGAAAAAAAATCGTCTTTTACAACTTAAATTTTACCTCAATAATTGAAAAATAATAAAAAAAACATAAAGGTAAACATACTTTTATAACAAAAACTGATTTTATGTATCTCATCGTATATATTTTGGTTACCATACTCATTTTTACTCTCTCTTTTTTTTATTAGACAGAAAGAATTGTTATTATCATAGTTATGTTATTTTATTTCGCTAGTTGATCAAAGTCATTGATAAAAGTAGATAGAAGATCATTTTTTTGTTTATCTCAAAAACCGGTACCGCCCTGAGATTACACTGGTGATTACACCATGTGATAACACCGGCTTGATAACAAACGACTGACTTCAAAGGCGGCCCTTCTACAAATTTATTACCCTTCTACACCTTATATTAGCCATCTGACCTCGCAAGTAAAAATATTACGTAATAAATATTGGAAATTACATGTAAAATGTGCAAAATATATCATACTAGGTGCGCATTATAAAACATTTTTTTCCTCAAATTTGACGGAAAAGTCGGGTGCGTATTATACGCGAATATTTAATTTTCCCCAAATTATAGCTCAAAATTTTGCCTGCGTATTATACACGAGATTTTACGGTAATGATAATGTGATTACTTTATAAAGTGAAAGTATTTGTTACCATTTTATTATTGATTTTAGTTAAAAAATGAATAGATTATTTTCTCTAACTCAAAATGTATAAAATGTCTTCCAACCACATGACTCACCTTGTACTTACTATAAGGGCTCATCTAAATAATTTGTAGTATCTTAACTTAAAATTGAGCAGACTTTAACTTCCTCTCTTATCATTTCCTTTGAAATCTGTGACGGCAAGACTTTACATCAGCATAAAATATATTCTTTTCTTCTTATTTTTTTTATGGATCTGTTTTATATATTATATTTTTTTTTTAAATAAAAAGAATCATGATCTAATTTTTATTAAAATGCTAATAAAATTTCATTACTTTGTTTATTATACATAATATATTTTTATTAAATATTGGTTTAGCCTTAATATATTTGTCATTTAATACTTATAAATCATTTTTTATTTATAATAATGTATCAATTTGGTGGTGAAAATTTTGTTTAGTGCCGATAATATTAAATAAATTATTATTTAAATTTATTCTTTCTTAGGTCCCAAAATCCTAAATAGTGGTTTAACTTACTATGTATTAATAGTGTACTGAGCATTTTATTTTATTTTGTTTTTTTTTTTTTTTTTTTTAATTGCATTGTTCATTTTTGCTCAAAGATTGTTGAAATATAGTCAGCTACATTGGTTTATATTGATAGTTAGAATGTGTAAAACTTTGATGAATTAAACTCTAAGCCCCTAAAAAGCTAGGTGGCACTAGTTGAGTTGGTCATCATCAGTGAGCTAGTCTGCATTAAATAAAATTGAACCTCAATTATCCGTCTCCCTATTCAGTCTTTCTTGCTTAATTGCCAGGCCACACCTGCTGAACACACCTCTCTTTCATTGACTCTGTGTGTTCCCCCACTACCCTCAATCTCCCACCCGTGTGAAAATGAAGGCACTACCTGTCAATTATTACCTTTAAAAAAATGCCTGGATGAGACAAGATATTTTTGACTTTAGGTTGGATAGTTTTTGTGACTAGTCAATAATGAAAATAACGTGTCTATTTGTTCCCTTAAATTTTCCCCTTTCTCGCTTAACCATATTTTTAATTATACCTGTTTAGCTCTTTTCTAGCTCCGGTCCTGTGACTAACAGTTAATCAAGGTTCCACTGCACTATTTTTGTTTTTCTTTTTAAACAAGCTTTATTCTTTGTAACAAAATTTTATTTTATTATGAGTAAGTTCCACAAATTCTCTAGAAAAAACTAGTATTGAAGTTATTTAAAAGATACTTTAATATAATTCCTTAGCTATGAACATAATCTGGAAAAAGCTTTATTTATCCTATTTCATTGACTTGGTGAAAATATAAGACAACAAAAATATTCCATTGACCATTTGTTTTTTCTGCTTGACCTTCCTTATATATTTATTGCATAGAATTTTTAATACCATTCATATAATTACTTGAAGTCTTTATTGGAACGAAGTTCCTTATGGCACGTTCTGGGCCCGGGAGTGAATCCGAAAAAAAACGACCAAAATCACCGTCACGGATTCTACCGATAATGGCGATAACTTGTGTAAAAGTTGACCGATTTAGTTGAAATTTGGTACACATGTTCATTTTACCAATGCCCAAGACAAGATCGTTGGACAACGTTATCCGCCCAACCGTTCATGCGCAACGCTCGCGTAAACGTAAGCGTCAAATTAAAAAATTGGAATTTTTGGACGGGAAAAAATTCTAACTTCATCTATTGAATGAGACAAACAACTTTTCTAAATAAAATATTTTAGTAAAACGAACACTGACACTGCTATGAAGTGATAAAGATCGCTAAATTTATTAAAGCGGACCAAAACGATTAAAATAAAGAAAACAACGTTTTTACCGATATCTTACGTTCTAACGTAACGATTTTAATTAAACTTTGTATACATCACCCATAGTACAATTGAAACAAGCATGTAAAATTTAAACCTGATACAAGCAGCAGTTTTTTTACAATGACGAAATATATTTTACAATTTTTATAAGTCGATGTCGGGAGTGTGGTGTTTGTAGTTAGTAAAGGTGGAATATTAAGAATGTAGAGTGGTTTCCCAGTTTCCCCACTACTATATTTTGCTTTGGTATCCTTGCCTGCGCTATCCCAACTCTTCTATCTTTCCATCTCTCTCACACTTTACTCTTTCTCTCTTACTACTTCTTCCTGTCAAGCTCGCTATTTACAATCAAAACATAGCTTTTTCAATTATTTTATTATTATTTCTATCATTGAGAAAATAATTCTTTTATTATTTAAAATGGAAAGTACACGAAGGGAATCGTTAGAAAGTGTTGACTGTGTTAAATTATTAACCAGCAAAACCTTTAATACGTAAGTATAAATTGAT
>KZ652073.1:136932-152603 GCA_001010745.2 Gerris buenoi
GCCAAAGGCCTTAGGGGGATTATTAAGATAAGGTTAGAACTATTGTTATAAAATTATGGAAAAAAATATATGTGATTAAATAAATTTTGGTACAGTCCTGTACATTTGCATACATCAAATTTGGGTTCAATATATATTTATTTTAGGAAAATATAGCAGTGAACAGAATCAAATGGACCACCATACAATGTCAAGTAATCGCCATAAAGGAAAAGAGACTTTCAAAAGTAGGAGTGCGTCATTTGTATTTTTTTACGTAAATTTTATATTTCTTCTAATTTCCCTGGGAAAGCCCCCCCCCTTACCTATGGGGGTGGGGCCCGCACCACATCTTCTGCCTAGGGGCCCACACACTGTAAATCTAGCCCTGGCTCCATATAGTAGCAGAATAAAAGAAAAGTAGTATTTAAGACTCCTTTTTATTCTTGCATTTATAACAGATTCACTCATAGCAGCAGAACAAAAAAAAATTAATTATTAATTTTATTCTAAAATTTTAACACCTTTAAAACATTTATATTTAAAACCCTTTTTATTCTTTGTATATAAATAGGTTAACTTTTGACTGCAAATTAAAAAAAAAAAAACTTGCATTTGAAATAGATTCACTAATAGCAAAAGCTTGAACACATTCACATTTAAAACAATTAAAGTTTACACATTGAAAACACCTTTTTGAGTTTATTTGTTACTAAAGTGGATAAATGATAAGGTTTAAAAAAAAAGAATGGATTAATCCTTTTTTTCTTGAGACGTTTCTACCCTTTTTTAAGGTCATCCTCAATCTTTATTTCTAAATTCACAAAATCATTTAATCAGTTCACATGATGTCTAATATATTATTTAAAACTTTAATATAATTATAATAATTTAAGATTTTTTAGTCAAAATACTTACATTTAGTGTAGTGTTGTGCAGTATTTAAAAAAAATAAAAATAAAATAAAAATCTTTCTCCCTAAGAGAGCGTTGATGCGTTGATTAAATGATTTTGTGAATTTAGAAATAAAGACTGAGGATGACCTTAAGAAGGGTCGAACCGTCTCAAGAAAAAATGTATAATTTTTACTTTTTCTTACACTTTATAGCAGAAACATTATGTCTTAAACATAGTCAAAAAGTAAAAGTAATCTAGCTGCATAATACATATCAGACATTTTATTATTGTTCTGCTATTGCAGTTCTATTTAGCAGTGTCTAATAACTTAATAATCTATAAATTTTATGGGTAATAAAATCAATAAATAATTAAGTTCTTATAATATCACCTCTTTTCTATTATAATCATTGTTAAAGAAATGCTTGTCAATTTTGAAATATATGTATTTATTTTATTAAAATTTTCATTAAAATAAAATAGTTAATTACTATCTACTAACCTTTAGTAGCAAAAGCGAGAAGGAAAATTTCCGTAAGATGTTATTTGACAAAAATTTTCAACCATCCCATCTAGGAAGTATTACACAGTTCTAATCAACTTGTGTAGAAGTCAAGCGAGAGTATTCTCATTCTATTGTTTGTTCACTTTATCCATGTACTAATTACCATAATTGCCCTGTTTATTTGTTCTTGTTATCTTTTCTTACTACTTCTTACCTTATTTTTTTGTCACACTATTTGAATTTCAAATAATTCTTAATTATTATCATTTTTTATTTTATGACCTTTGTGATTTTCCTTCTTTTTTTTCTTGTCATAAAAAAAAAATTATGCGTAGAGCTGCTTTTTTGCTTCATTTTGTAATTTATTCGGAGCAGGTACCCTTGAAAAATATTTTAATATTTTTCTGTCATTAAACCAACTTATTATGTGAACTAAGATGTTTTAAAATGTTTTTAATTACTAGTTTATTCTTAGGCATACATGTAAAACATTTTTTAAAAACAATTATTCTTTCACGTTATTATCCGTTATAATTAAATCAGATTAACAATTTGTATAACATTTTTTTAAATTTAAATTGATAAATTAATTTCCTTGGAAATTTAATCTGTTTTCTCAATACATTTTAATGTACTTTTGATAATTATACAACTAATCAGCTTGTCAGTAGTTATTGGGAAAAATTGTATGAAAGTAATAACTAACACCTCCAGGATGTGTTGAACAGTTAACTATTAATTTATGCATCCAATATTAAAACATTTAATCATTTTTTATTTAAACTTGATATAAAATTGATTTATTTTGCCCAATCGATACAACTTTTAAAGAGACGTCCTCTGCTCTAACACCCAAATATCAGTCCAAAATCTCAGAGATGTGAGACATGTTTCACTCTAATGATCAAATGTAGAAGATGTGAAAAAAAGTTGATCCTTAGTGTTGTATAAAACATATTTTTGTTTAAATAATGTATACATTTTACATTTTTCATTTCTTAAATTTTAGAAATATATTACTTGTAGTGCATAAAAATATTTAATCATTTCAATTCTACCCCTCTATTAGCTGTCAGATATTCTTTTTTCCTTTTCATAAGAAAATCTAATGCTTTATGAAAATATAAACCTTGCTCTGTGAGTAAACTTGTCTAAATTTAATGTTCGTTGGGGTTTTCTCTCTTAGTTTACAATTATAATGTTATCTTTTTTTCTGATACAATTGTTGCTGTTCCTTAATTCAGTAACCTTTACTATTGGTTGAATAATGTTACAGGGTGGTCTTTCTGCTAGTATGACAGGTATTGCTCCTGTGTTAAAGGTGACAGCACCCACTGTGGAACAAGTATCAGATGATGAAAGCACCCCACTGGTAAGTTCTGTGAGTTCTCCTGAGTCTCCCCCTGGCATGGAATCTGCAAAGGATTTCACTCGACCACCCAGCTCCCTAGAATCCCTGGGTCTAGATTCTGCACCACACAGCAATGTCTCAAGTCCTCGTCACCTTAGAAGGCAATACTCTCTTAACTGGGATGATCCCGAAACTTCCGTATAGCATTTAAAGAGCCTTTGGCAATCAACATGAGTTGTAACTCTATAAATTAGCATGTTTGATTGTTACAAGGGGCTTTAAATTTTAACAAATTCCACAAAAAGTTGCAGTTCCTTATTGTGAATTTGTTTATTTCTGTAAAAATAAGTATAGTGAAATTATGAATCATTTGAATATAATAAATTTTGAGCAATATCACTATTCTGAAATTAGCACATTTATGTGGAATATAATTTATCCTAGTATTCAGGAATTACATATAAGGCGGTCTCAGTGTTTTCAAATTTCTAGTTGAATGAGAACAAAAATAAGTAACATTTTGTTACTCCAAAAACTAAGAACTACTCTTGTGTGAAAATCCTCTACATTAATAATTATGTAAAAGCTGAAGATCATAGAATTTTTAACTTTGCTGTTGAAATAAGGTTTATGAAATAAACCTTATACATTTAAAGTAGTTACTCTGGTTTACATTTATATTTATCTAGTTTACATTTTTTCTAATTAATCCCCGTCATTTCAATTTTTCTTCTTATATATTTTTGTACATATTGCACTTCTTATATGAATACACAAAAATTGAATTCTTTTTAATTTATTAATTCTTTACCCAGTACTTAAACAATTTAGTTTGGAGAGAAAAATAAAGATATGTGTAAATTATGATGTTCAAATATTTAGTTTTGATTCAATTTTAAACTCTTCTTAGATATAATCATCAAGTGCTATTCAGTATTTACTTAATAATATTTTAGTTGAAAATATAAGAATTCAAAATTAATAGATTTTCTGCTGATGTCTATTATTTTACATGCTTATTTTGATAAACGGTCTTATGATCAAAATATCTTTTTTTAAAAAAGTGTAAAATACCTATTTTAGAATTTAATGTTTTTTTTTATTATATTCCCCAGAAACTTGGTTTGTTTTTGCTTATTAACTTCTGTAGTATAAATATCATTGTAACTTTCTCTTTTTAGTAAAGACTAAAAAAAGGAAATGCTGATGGCCATATGCCTCTCTTAACATAAATGGCTGCAAATTATATTTTCAACAATTTTAGATTTTTAGGGTGCCACATCTGAACTTAACATTAGGGGCCTGCCTACTGGCACTCATTCTACAATGACTAAAATAATCTGTTTTACATCTCCCTAATACCATTTAGTTTGTGTTTAGACAAGATAACATGAATTTCCAAAAAATACTAATTATCCTCTTGTTCAGAGGCTTGGTGGGGTTTAGGTTTGCCTTTCCTTAAACTAGTTTGGATAAAAAAGGTCTACTGGTTGTACATAAATAAATTATTATAATTAAAAAATGAAAATATACAAATAATAATTCAAAATATTATACTTAGTTAAAAAAACAAAAACATGTTGCTGTCTGTTATTAATAACAATTTGAGATCCTAGAACAATTTAAAATATAAAAGTTGTTATTATTTTTGTTTTATTTGAAACCATAAGAATTTTAATGTCAATATTAAAAAATTACACTTTACTTCAAAATACATTAAGAAATATGGGGGAAAAATAATAAGAAATAACTTTGGTGCTCAAAAAGTATTTTCTTATCTGTATATAAGAAGTGAATTATAATTGATCTAATACTTATTAAAAATAAATCAAAAATACTTGTGTATTTTAAAAATTATTTGTAAGGTTGATAAGGTGAATATATTTTTATTGTTAATTTTGTACTTCCTAATTTTAGGATAGAATATGGAGTGTTAGTGGAGGTCATCATTATAGGTAGAAGGAAAAGTCACATTTTACGTGGATAGACTTTTCCATCTACCTTTTCTAATTTTAAGTTTATGTTAATTTTAATATGTATATTAGCCTATTATTAGTTATTAGGGAGACTCCTTTCCCTGCTAATTTTTACACAATTGATTAATAGCTGTTAGATTACTTACAAAGTATTTATATATAAAAATATAATTAAAGGAAAAAAATATTAGAGGTGCTTACTTATAATTATAAATAGGTCGTAACTTTTTTAATTTTTTTTATTGTTACTTTTATTATTAATTTGATTATTTACTCTTTTTAATGTTACTAGATAAATATTCAAATGTTTGGTGGTTAAAATAATAAGTAATATAATATGTATGTGTAAAAAATAATAACAATAATGTATATTTAAAAAAAAAAGTTTCATGGTTTTATACGTGGTTAAGTCTACAATACCATTGCCAGTTCCTTTCCTTTGTACATTAATTTTTATAGTAAACCTAACTGTCTTTATTCCATTAACCAAATCAAATTAAAGAAATTATGTCAGTATTATTTATTTTAGGTATATATTTTTGTTCCTTGATATCTGTTTGACCAAAAATTGTTTGAAGCTTGGTATTATTATTTATTTTTTTTATTATTTTTTTTTACCAATAAATTATATTGATTAAGAAAATTAATGCTAGAAATATATCGTACCTGTCATGGATAGAGGTCTGACTAAAAAAAAGGAAGTAAATTGTGGGAAATCCTGTTTAAAGTTTTACTATTTCCTTATTATTATTACTCTTTTAAATTAAAATCTATTTTAAAAATGTTTTGCTCTTTTTTTTTACTTCTTGACAGCACATCATTAGGTTATTATAGTCCTATATGATTATAGGTCAGGGGATTACGGCCACTTTACTCATCCATTCATTGTAATCATCAGTCTGATTCCTGTCTTCTCCTCTGGGATTTGAAATTACAAGATGCAACAGTGTTTTGACTTCAGTTTTAGACTGTTGCTGTTGGTTTTCCATCTCCGTTATATTGACCTTTATTGTATTGATATATTTATCTCATTTATTTTTCATAGATCCATGTTGATCTTGATTTTCATTTGGAGTTATCTCCAGCTATTTTGCATTTTTAATGGTTTGGTGGACATTTTGAAGCTTTCTTCTTGAGCCTGTTGTATTTATGTTTTTTTTTTTATCATTTTACTTTTAGGTTTCACTGTGAGATGACAGATTTTATTATTCTCTCAATTGTTTTCCAATAAATTACCATTTTATGCTTCTATGTTTCTGGACATAAGGTTCCCAGGCTCTGCCATCATCAATATCAAGTTGATTCCACCTATTTATTTTACATTACTGCTTTGCTTTTGAATTGAATTAGGTTTATTATACTAAATATAAATATCTGTTACTTTGCTATGTATTTAAAAAAGTTTATTGAAGCTTTATTAATAAAAAAAAACTTAAGGATACCAGGATACCGTACTATACTATATACTAGATTAAAACATTGTCGAAAGGCAAGGAGAAAAACAAATAAATAATATAAAAAAATATTAGAACTACTCAACTTGAAGGCCATCGAAAACCCTCTTGAAAAAATGTAGAGTTACTGAGGAACTTAAGCCAAAAATATTAGTAAGTCATCTGGGAAGCTGAACTTTCTACATTGTACTCCTCTTTCATAGACAAATCAGATCTCCCAACTTCAGAAGAATGACCATTCATCCTCTCTCACACCTCTTCCATGATAGGTGTGATATTATTATTTCAAAGTGAAATTTGAGTCATATTTTATCATCCTACTTTCAAAGCATGTTTTTTTTTTTATTATTTTATTATTATTTTTTTTTTTAAATCAATAAATAGAAGATATCATTAAGTACTGTCAGATTACATTTTTGTTTTCTCTCTCTCTTTAAGTAAACAATAATATTAAAACTCAATGAGCAAAACTTTCTCAGTGCCCAATTAACTAATCAATTTAGCGACTTAACATTCTAACTTAAAATATTTATCTATTTCTTACCTAAGCAAGAAATAGATACTATAGTTGGCATGTTGGCCAGCATTAACCAGTCAAATTTAAAATTGTTAAAGAAAGTGTAAAGAAGTAATAATACTTATTTACACTTGCTTCACAATTTTTAAACTGAAACTCCACAATTGTTTAACACTGTAAACCAATCGTTAATACTGTTAATGCGTAGAAAACTTTGTTACTCATATTAATGTGTACAAAACTTTGTTACACATATTGATGTGTTTAAAATGTCAACTATTATGTTATTGTCACATGTGTGAGTGTTACTGTCAGACAGACTCAAATACATGGTGCATATTATTTCTGTTTTCTTCAATAATAAATTACTCCTTAAATGCATTCAGTTGATGAGTAAATCGCATTTAATACCTATTTTACCTTTTTATTTTCCTCATTTGACAATTAAAAAGTAAATATATTTATTTATATTTATCATGATTATTTTATGTAATTTAATATTCTATTTTCAACTCAATTTTGTTGAAGTATAGTACCACACTATTAATTACTTACTAACCATAAAATTAGTTATTTTTATACTTTTATGTATTAGTTAAATTTTGTGGTACCACCATACAATTTAATTAATAGGTTCTAATTAATATTGGTACTAATCACGTGATGATGAACTGGTCAATATTAATATTTATTTTTCAGCTTTACAATGAACAAAAAAAATTGTTTGGGCTTGAGGTGGTTAGATTTTTTTATTATTAAATTATCATTAAAATAGCATCATTTCATTTATCCTTTTTTTTCTCTTAAATTTTATGTAGAGTGCATATTTAAAAAAATAATTGATATCCTATTAATGTTTCTCTGAATGTTGTATTTTATTAATTAAAAAAAAAAATATATATCTCTCTTTCTCTATGTTTGTGAATAATAAAGCACATTTTATTTTTCATTTGATAAAATTTGGCTGTGCTAGTGCTCATCTTATTGTTCATTATAATTGATAATATATTTGACCCTAAGTATTGTTGTTAGTAATATTTTATTATCTTTCAGTAAATTATTTTACTATTTATTCTTGAAATATATTTCGCTCTCTTCTACATTGTTAAAAATAAAATTAAATAAGAGAATTTTAAATAAGTGTTACCATGAGTACTGTTCATGAATACTAAAGAAGTTTACAACAATTAAGAATTAAAACAAGAGTAATATAAATAAGTTCTGGGATTTCTATTACAATGTTCTCTAATTTTGTTATTTTAATGCTATCAATTGAATTATTTATGTTATAATATTTTTAATTTCAATTAAATCATAGGGTTGGTGCTTAGTGAGAAGTAAAATAATCGGAAATCTATCTGAACAACCGTCATTGAAAATTTAATAATTGCTTCTGCTGAAGTGTTATATTATCAAAAACTATCGGGATTACTGTGCTTTGCTACAGAGTGTTATTTTAATTTTTATGGGACAAAACCACCAACTACCTTCAAGAAGTCTTAAAATAATGTCATCAAGAAAGATTATCTTGCTACCACAGAGCTCTCCCATCCCTTATATAAATATTCTTACTTTATAAATCAATGAAAATTTGCAAAAATACCTAATTACTATTTGATTTGGACTACTGGAGGAGCTGAGGGATGAAATTTTAAGGAATCCCTAGTAGCAGATATCAATATTAATTTAGAAATGATCATGCTATATAGATGTTATTTTAGCGTTTTAAAGAAGTGGTGATATAGTTTATGCCATTGTGAATTAAAATAGCCATTTGGAAAACCATTTTATTGAAGTTGTTTATGTCTCAACATAAGGTTCCGGAGATGTTGTCATGTCCAAATTTCCAGAATCAATAGCAGCCATATTGATTCAAGATGGCGACTTGAAACAAAAAATGTTTAACAAGCAAAATTATACTTTTTAGAAGAAACTTATTTTAGAAAACTAGAACACTCTATTTTTCTTTGTACAGAATTGATAATTGCTCTCTTTCCAAAAATGTATTTCCTTTTGACACAGTTATGTACTGTTACAGTATCCATGCATAATTTTTTTGTTATCTGAATAGTTAAAATATTTGGCCAGTAACTGTTTTTTTTTTTTTTTTTTTTTTTTTTTTTTTTTTTTTTTTTTTTTTTTTGGGTGTGGCCTAAAATCTTTTGCTTGAAAAACTATAATGTAATAAAATTCTGTATAAACCACTGCTTTTATTTTTGTTACCCAATTATATCTCCCCTCCTACCTTCCTCAATTTATTGGTTTTTTTTTTTTTTTTAGTTTTGTTGTTGTCACTTTATTGAAATTAAGGCCCGTTTACACTTTGATTAGTGCGAGTGTGAGTGTTTAGTAAATTTTGCAAGTGTTTAGTGATTAGTGCAAGTGATTAGGATGTTTAATTTTGAGGAAAATTTTATATTATATGAACATTTATTTTTTTGTGGGAGGGGTAGTGTTTTGTTGATTTTTGACACATTGTGACAGTTTTTTGACCAATCAATAAAACATTTTTACTTTTAAATTGTATAATTATAAAATAAAAAAACCCTGACATCTAGGTTGGAGAGGGGAGGCCTACTCGCAGATCCACTAAACAGTGCAAGTCTACTAAACAGTTAAAAGTTCACTCGCTAAAAATTCTCGCTTCACAAAGTTCACTTCTAAAATTCTCGCTAAAAGTTCACTAGTAATAAAATTACTAAACACTAATCACTAAACACATCGTCTCCAAACGGATTTAGTGATTTTACTAAACACTTGCACTAAACACTCGCACTAATCAAAGTGTAAACGGGCCTTTATTTCAATGAAATTTTTAAGTTTTCAATAAATATTCAATCATAAAACATAATTTCTTCATAAATTTAATGACAAATTAGATTATTTAAAATGAGACTAGATTTTTTTTTAAAATTTTATTTTATTAACAGTAATTTCATTGTAAATACATCCTTACATACGTGAATTAATAAAATATGCTATTTAACTATCTAAACAGTATACATAAATCAAGAAAAATGTATAGTTCAATATTTTTTAAAAAGAGCAATTAGTCGAAATTCTGCACCAAGTTCGTGAAAATATAATATAACATTAAATTATAATAATGTAAAAAGATATGAGATTCTTACCTGTTTAGAGTGATGTAATTTAATTAAGAATTTTATAAGATATTAATAATATAATTATAGTTGGAGTCTAGACTAAACCCAATCTCTTTACAATTAATGTGATTTTTGCCGAAAAATCCTCACTTGAACTCTTTATACTTATTTATCGCCCTCCACTTGTAAACATTGCTGTCCTGAGCAGGAGGTAATGTTCCATATTACATCCCTGGGGCTGATAATAATGTATGGTTTATCCATTACAGTGCCGCTAATTTAGTTCGAGAAGCGGCCTCTTCCTGGCCGAGCCACGGCAGGAAGCGCTAGTAGTACTCAGCGTCAGCTGTTCAATTTGTAAACAATCAATATTTTTACAACTGCGGTTTGTTTTGGTAATGATTTAACCTTAATATGCGTTTATTGTTTTTGAAGATTATGGCAAAATAGTTTTTTGAAGTTAGTTTACATGTGGTGGGCGATAAAATAGTGTACGCACCACGAGCAGTAAGCGCTATGACAGGCCTCGGACGTTAACGCACTCGTGCTTTCAAACTTCGCCCTCGGCCTGTAATAACCCCCTTACTGCTCTAGTTGCGTAAATAGCTATTATTGTGAGTTTAATTTATTTAGAAAATTGTGCAATCGTTTTTGCTCTGTATGTTTTTTAATTTAAACACTATTTAAAATTTAGCCAACATTTTGTGTAAACATATTTACTGTGTTAAGAAATAATAAAAATAAAGAACGGGATACATGTGTTAAACCATCCCACACTGCTCTAGTATTTAACCCGATAAAGAGTAGTAGAATTTCTGTAGTAGATATGATACTTAATTATAACCTTAAGACATTGTGGATTAAGAAAAAAAAAATATTGAAATACTATTTTTTTTTTTTTTTTTCGTTGGAACCATAATTATTATATGAGATTAATAGATTTGATTTTACCAAGTGTTGGAATTATTTAAAAAAGTGAAGTTATTTATTTAAATATTCATGTATAATATTTCAACAGTAATGAACTAGACTAATTGATCTTCTATGAATTAAACTCATGATACGGCAGTGGAAAGAATGTGAACTAAAAGGATGTTATTCAGAGTTTTCTATTACCTGTACTTAAAGCCTTGAATTATTCTGATTTTACGTATTTGAGCTAGTACTTCTGTTATTAAGATGATGTGGGAAGAGAAAATTTAATGTTCTCATGCCCATTTTAGGATGAAAATTTCTAAATGTTACTTACTGTATGCCAAAGATTGGACAATGCCACAATGCCAAAAACTTGGCATTGTGTCAAAAAATGAATATAGTTATATTAAGTTGAAAAAAAATAATAAAAATTTATAGGGAAAAATTTGATTTTCCTTTATTAATAAAATTATTTAGTGACATTTTTTTTTCGTGAGATTGGGAAATATTTTTCTTCTGGCCCCTTTTAGATGGAGGACAAAGTAAAACTTCACAATGAAAACCTTACTATATATAATATTCAGATCTCAGGTTCAAAACTGGTATTACTATTATTATTAATTTAGCTAGTATTTAGTTAAATTTGAAATCTTATTAACTTTTATTAAAAAAAAAAAAAAAAAAAAAAAAAAAAAAATCTATTGTCACACAACTATACAATGATGTATACTTGAAACATTGACTGTCTCTTTCCATATTACCCCTACTTCATTTACATTAGGAATATCAAATTTTAAATCTTTCTGTGTTAATTAATTTAAAAGATTTAACTATATTTCATCATAAGATACAAATAATTGTTTTTGTTGTTCAGATATACATTCAACATACATCTCACTCTCATTGTTAGAGTCATATTATGATGTTTTTTAATTAGAACATTTTTTTAATACTTTCTACAAGTGTAAAAGCTAGTGATAATGCGTGATAGCCTTTTGTTCAATTTTAGGACACATTATTTTTATTTTTAGGACCCAAAGATTAAAGAGATAATATAAATTATGTAAGGGTGACAATACAATATTCATAATGAGGTTTTTTTATAAGGTAAATATCCCAACATAAATATTAGAAGCACTATATGTGTGTGTATATAATGTGTTAAAAATGGTAGACAGGAAAAATGCCCTGAGAAAAAAAAGCCCAGCAAAAATTGCCCGCGGAAGAAAAATCCAAAATAATTAACTTTAATCGTTAATGGTAGTTTTTAATTATGATTAGTTAATTTTTAACGCTTACAAATTTTAACCTATATTTAAATAGAATAGCCATTAGAGGTATTGTATTTTTGAGTGGTATAACTGTGAACGTACTGGACATAAGATGTATCTTCATTAAAATCGTAGGGTTTTTACCAGGTATGACTAACCACCATGAATGAATCCCTACAATATGTTATCGCATACACTACACAATATTGTACAAACATACACACTTGCTACATCATATCAATAGGTCAGATAGTCCTGACGATTGTCATTCCTACAGGAAAGGATTTCTACTTCAGCAGCGTTCATGTGTTAATGTTTTTTTTTTAGATGTGTTAACTGTTTGAACATATTTACATTTTAATTTCCTTGGTTTTTATCTAAAATATATGATATACCATAATGATAATGTATAACAATGAAACTAGCTGAAGTAAAATCTGGCGATGGCGACGAAAGATGTTGTTTAAGAAATCATTTACTTTCTTACTGTCAATAAATACCTATATCAACTTCTCAAAATAGGAAAGAGTCCACCTTACATTTATTATTTACAATTAAATAATTATTTACAATAATAAAATTACAAGTACAAAAAATAATTATTATGCCCTCCTCCTTCTCTTATTATACTTGCTTGTTATATGCCGTAGAAACTCCTCTCTGTTCTCCCTAGAATGGCTATTCTATTTAAAAATAGGTTAAAATTTGTTAGCATTAAAAATTAACTAATTATATTTAAAAACTACCATTAACGTTTAAAGTTTATTTATTTTGGACTTTTCTTCCGTGAGCATTTTTTCCGTGATTCGTTAATAATATGTAGGTATTGCGTACAATATTTATTGAAATTTTAAAAGTTAATATATACAGTTCAATAGCATCTTAAAGTTTGCTCACTTTAATGTGCATTTTTAGATAGCACAATTATTTACACTTTTTAAGTGTGGATTAAAAAAGTTGCTTCTTCTTTGTTATATTTGAAAGAATTCAGTTTATATTTCTCTTCAGAACCATTTAAGGAGCTGGGAGTTCAATGCAACTTTTTAATTCCTTATAATATATATAATAATTTGCTAATAAAAATCACTATTTTCTGAAGTAGAAGGGAATAGTTTGGGCAAAATTGGAATCTATTAGGACACCTTCTAGCAGGGGTTGACAACATTTTTTAAATTAGGGCACAGTACTAGAATTGAAAATTATATTTTACAAATAATGGCCTGATTGTGTACTATATTATAATCTCTCAACCTTTAGTCCAGTGAAGAATCATTAAAAATCATTCAGGGGCTTTATAGTGTCCACGGGCATCAGATTGCCAACTCCTGCCACATAGGTTCATTATGCTATTTAATAACAATATTAATTTGTTAGTCCATTTTATAGAATGGAGTATATATTTTTTCCATGCTATAATTATTATGCCTTGTCAAAAATTTACAGATAAGTTAAAATGAAAAAGAGTGCCTAAAAAAAAGTAGGAATTAGTTGTAATGAGTTTTCTCCTATAGACAAATTTATGATTAAGTTATTAAATTGTTATTAGTGGACCAATCAACCAGTGATACTTAGTGTTACATGTATTTAATAAATAAGTTTTGTTCAATCATTTTACTTTAAAATATTTACTTGTAAATTTGATTTTCTATAAGCACTATTTTAATATTTCGTGTTAAAGATGGTCTCAAAATCTTAGTATGTTGTTTTATTGTAATAGTACTATTCAATTGATTTACTGTCCTTTGTTGTAGTAGTTTTATATTTTTATGTATTAAGTAAATCTATTTTAAAAAAAGATTATTGTTAATAATTATATACAAAATATACTATTACTATTAGTGTACATAATAATAATTATTTATGTTAAGCTTGTGTAATTTGTATTACCTTTACTCTCTTCAAAATGCACATCTTGTTAACTAAGTTTTTTAAAATCCATCTTATGTCTCATACTTTCATGTAGTATTTATACATAGAGAGAAAGTATTTTGTTAGTGCATAAATTCCATTTTGATGACTTTAAACGTTTTGAGTACAGAGAAGTAGTTTTTAAAAACATATCAGCAGCATGCAGTCTTGTTATCAGCTGCACCGCCCTGGTCACTTCCTGATCAGCAGCATAGATTATTACATGGTGAGGGATCTGGCTACTTTACTTATCTCCACAATGAGATCATCAGTGTGAAACATGTCTCACACCTCTCTGGGATTTAAGTACTTATGTTCTGGTTTATTTATAGTTGCAAGTTGTATCGGACAGAAGTTTTACAGTTTCTTTTTACTATAATTTTAAACACTAAGTGGAAGGTTTCTTTTGGTTAATGATCTAGCAACTAGTAAAATTCGCTTAGTAGGTATAGTATTTAATATCTCCTTAATTTTCTATAAATATTTAGACAACCTGATCAAATAATAGGCACTATTTGATCAGTTGTGCCCAAACGAGGGATATTTATTATTATTTACTGGCTGGAGATAAACATATACATATATATGTATACAATTTACTATTTTTTTTATGTATTGGAATACTTTTTGCATACGAGTCCGCAAGACAGTGAGACATTTTCATGTCTTCTCTCTGCGTAAGCTACTGACATGAAATAATGTTCCCAGGTTTGCTTCGAGGTGTTAGAAGATTGTCTACCAGCCCAGTCATCACTGCAATATATTTGCGTTGAAAATTATAATATCTAGAACATAATCTGAGTATTATTTTAATTGAAGGCGGTTGGTTTGATTTTTGCAACATAACTATTTTTTTTTTTTTTTTTTTTAATTAAATAATAATATGTTAAATATGTAGGGGATTCAGTTTATTATTTATCATATTCAAAAACATTATATTAATAATTGGCAATATGAAATTTAATAATAATGTAGTGCATAAAATAGAATATGCTTTAAAATATCACAAAAAAAGCGTATATAATAAAAGCGATCTAATTATTATTAATTTTGTAAAATATAAATTAGTTATCTTTAATCATTATCATTAGTTATCTTGGTTCATAATAATTAAAGAGGACTAGATAGTAAAAGAGTGTGTATTTAAAGATGTAGAGGAGCAAATGCAGTAAGAGTAAGAGAAGAGCGGACCCGATGATTCCCGAGTGAGATTCGACTGAGAAGCGTGGTAGGGCAAGAATGGTGTATTATAGTCCTTGGCGGTAGAGGGCAGAGAGTTGATAGCACACCTCCTACACTTTCCTAACTCCCTGATATTGTATAAATCTTTTCGACTTTCTTCAGCCCTAGGAAGGGCGGTAGAGGGAGGCCTTATAGCTGGAGATAGACTAGAGACAGACTGTGCACACCTCCTATATCTTTCTAAATCCTTGAGACACCGGGTAACGCTTTTGGCTTAGATTTTTAGTAGATTTAAAATTTATGTAGCACAGTCAAGACATGAAAATGTCAAAACCCATTATAACGTATTTACACATTCGCGCTCGTGACTCGCCTTGCGGTTCGCCGGAAGTTGTAGTCTAATTTTTCCACTCGTCCCCACAACGCGAATGGCCATTTACACATTCGCGCTCGCGACTCGCCTCGTGCTTCGCCGGAACTCTCTATTAATTCAACTACTTACGCAATCAATGGCAATTAGTACACACAATAAAATCACACTGGTGGAAGTTTATATAAAATAAGTTATATATAACTTTATGAAAAGTTTTTTCTTATTTATATATATATATA
>KZ652073.1:153961-164240 GCA_001010745.2 Gerris buenoi
CAACCAATTAATTACAGAAGCATTAATCTATATTTTATTTTTGTACTTTCATATTATACTTATATTATAAAAAATATAGTGGGTGTTAGGGTCCTAAATAGCTGGTTCACCGTGGTACATTTTCAAAAAAAATTATCCATTCCATTCTCCGATTAAAAAGAAAAAAGTAAAAAAACAAACAAAAAACACGTGATAAAGAGAAGGACTCGTTGTGAAATGAACAGCGAGTGTGTAAACACTGAGTTCGCCTCGCCTCCCGACTCGTTGCAACCCTAGACTTCCAGGAATTTCCCTTTGACTCGCGCTAGAGAGACCGCTCCTGACGCGATCGCCACGAGTCGCGAGGCGATTGACGAGGCGAATGACGAGTGAGTCATTTACACAATCGCCTCGCGGCTCGCCTCGCCTCGTCAATCGTGCGAATGTGTAAATGCGGCATTAAATTTAAACATAAGGCTCTCCTCACATGGTTCGGCTGATTTGCAACTCAAGTTGGAAACTAGTTGCAAAATAGTCACACGTGCAACCAGAATAAAAGCAGGTCCACACACGAGTGCAACTGATTTTAGATTAGTCGGTGACCTCCTTTCACACAGTGTGTATACAGAGCTAGTTTATCATTCATTCTTGTCTGTATTTTTATTTGAACTTATATCAGTAACCACTTTGCAACGGGGAGGGACGGTCTCGTGCAACCAGTTGCAAACTGAATTAAAACTGGTCTGGTTTTGGTCGAGCCGTGTGCAGAGCCCTACCTGCTACACGGGGCGTGTCACAGAACAGTTGCGTGCTCAACTAGTTCCCAACTCGAGTTGCAAATCAGTCGAACCGTGAGCGGAGGGGCCTAAGTGGTGACTGCAAAATATTTTGATCTGTTGTATGAGGAATACAGGAAATCATAAGAGTTTAAGGTGCACACATAATAAAGTTTGGATTTGAAGTAACAGGAATATATGAAGTCATAGGAGCTCATACAAGGCAATCAACTCATCTTGTACGAACTGAGACTAATACAACTTTTTAAATTTTGTAACAGGAATATAGGGAGTCATAGGAGCTAACATGACAATCCCTTTCCTTTGTCTGAGGCTATAATGGGTCTTGGTGTTATTAAGAATAGATGGATCATGGCTCTATCATAAGTAAATTTACGGCAATAAGTAATCAAGTAGCTGAATGAATCAAAGCTGGAACAGGGCAAGGGCACCCTTTAAGACTTTAGGAGGTCTCAACTGTGGTGTTCTAATTTGAATTTATTGTGAGTCAAGAGTGGTTCTGGGACATGGGTGTGACCTGATGCTTTGATGTTATGACTTACATAGCTCACTAACGACCAAACCATACTTGCTGTGTATTTGAACCA
Source organism: Gerris buenoi (assembly GCA_001010745.2). Lineage (NCBI taxonomy): Eukaryota > Metazoa > Arthropoda > Insecta > Hemiptera > Gerridae > Gerris > Gerris buenoi. The sequence continues at coordinate 155,325 of KZ652073.1, forward strand.
TAGCAAGTGCCCTCTATTGCTTTTGGCCCCTGAACGTCTTTTGCTTTGAAGATAAAACATTTCTTAAGCTCCAAAAAAGGGAATTAGAGGCCAAGCAGAAAAAAATAATATGTGTTTTTGAATGAGCTCTTCAAGCTCACTGTTTGAAGTCATATTTTGGTCATTAATGATTGTTATTCATTCATTTTTTGATTGCAATATCTCTCACAAGGCAGATTTTTTCGATTAATTAAAAATAGCATAATTATGACTAAAGAGGTTTTTTTTTTTTTTTTATTATTAAATTGCATACAAGCATCTTAATTTCAAACTGGTTTAACTGAGTTGTAATTCCAATTAAAAAATGCAATAACTACACTTCCATTGAAATTTACTAAATTATCCGATCAGTTCTTTAGAGTAGCACCTAACACACGCTTATCCTTTTAATAGGTGTCAATACCTCAGTTGAATACTGCCTGTAATAGCCTTCTCCTTGACTAATTCTGATGACTTATTCACCCACAAAAAAATAAGTATATGGACACCTGATAAGTGTATATCTGACATAGCTTATTAATCTTAGAAATTTAATGTTTTAATTTACAATATGTATTACTAACGTGCCAGGCATCACCAGATAATTAGTTGTACTCAATAACCAAGAGGCATCTTTTATCGAAGAAATGTTTCTAGATAAATCATATATAGCATATAAACTTAATTTAAGAAAAAATCAAATGACAAGGTTTAAAAGGTCAGAATAAAAACTCAAATAAAATAGCAATAAGTGTACTTTTTAGAAATAATTAGTACACATATATATATATATATATATATTTTTTTCATGCAAATGATTTCCAAGAACAATTCTGAATATTAAATGCATTTTTATTAATGAGGAACTTGCATTAAATACTATTTAAATTAAAATATATATTTGTATCACTTATTATAAGCTGAATAAAAATTTGTTTGGTTGTCTTAAATGTGTTGATTTTTTTAATAATATTTTAACATTAACTAATGTATTATAGAGCCTCAATAGTCCAAGCTATGATAATCTGAGTTGAATTTTGAAATGAATGTTTATGGAATGAAGGAGGGAGAGCAGGAATATGCTTCCCTGAATTAAAAACAATTAGGAGAAAACTGCGGTAGCAAGTCACTCGTGAGACCGATGAGTAGGTCAGCCAACACAAAAGAGAGGGGCCATCCAATTGTTACACATACTGATTTTATTATCATGGGCATGTTTATTATATCTGGAAATCCAATCTAATTTGTTGGACTAGATATTCAAGGAGAGGCGAGATTTACTCTACTTAATAAGATGTATATTCATACATAATGATAATTCTATCTCAAATAAAAAGTCGATTGCAAAATTTATAAGTTGATTTCTATATCCATTCAATTTACTATATTTCTTCTATAAATATTTTTAACAACTAAATTCAAAAATATATTTCATAATGCAAGTCCCTCATTGTACAAATATATTAATTTATTCATTCATTTCATCAGATGATATAAACAGATCATTTTTATTCAAGACAGATTTCAATGAAAAGAAAATTAATTAATAAATTTGATTGAATTATGAAAATTCAATTAAAATATACATAAAATAAATAATAAATAAAATATACACATTTCTTTACATTATATGATTATAATTAGTACATAGAGATAAAATTTAAATTAAATAACTTATATGTATATAATAAATTTTAATTTCAGAGACATACTTAGTCACAGTAATTTAAAACAAAACATGTGTTAAAGGAAAACATAATAAAATTAATAATTAAAAATAAGTAAAATTAAAAGACTAGACCTTTAATGATGATATAGATTAGTGATTTTATCTTCTGTCTGGTTATTATTTTTTGTAGTTTTGTACTATTTTGAACTATTTATTACAGCAGTTTGTTAATTGTCAAGTAATCAGATGGAATGCAAACAAGAACAACAATTTCACTGTGATATTTATTTATCCAAAAATTTTTAAATTCAAAAATATGTTGGAATATATGTTTACATTTGTGATCAATTTTATATAGTTCTTTGAGAAGTGGAAAAGCAACACTTTTATTTGGCATTTACAAACATTATGCAAAGATAAAATAATTAACTCTATGGGAGAAGCATGAAAATCAGGAAAGTATACAAGTTTATAACGAGAAAAATGATACATATGTAATTGTAGGCCTGATGTGAACTGTATTTAGCTAGCAACAAAATAAACAAAATGAAATTTAGTGATATAATTAATTAATTTCAAATATATAATAATTAATTATGACTAGAGAGGTTAATAAAATGTAACACAACAATATTGTCACCACAATTTTTAAAAAAATGTTAAAAATTGTAAAAATTGTGGTGACAATATTGTTGTGTTACATTTTATTAACCTCTCTAGTCATAATTATGAAGTGGTACCACAAAATCTCAGTCAAAACAACCAACTATTTATATAATAATTGGCAGCATACACATACTTTTTTTTAATGGAATACGTTATAAAACTATCTAATTACTTTGAACTTCCATTATATGATCTAACATTTACTTCTTATTATTTTTATTTATTTTTTTCTCTCAAAAATGTTTGTTATTTTATTTTTATTATTTCAAGGGGAATTAAATATTATTTTTTCCTGTAAATATAATTTCGTGCACTTGGCACAAAAACTGAGGAATGTGAAGAGGAATGAAATACATATATTTGTATATATTACTTTATTCGATTAACTAGTTAACTGAATAAAGCATTTTTAAAATTCCATTTAAACACCAACTATTAAGTTTTACATTAAAAAAATGCAATTTTCCCATTACTGGGGTCAGGGAAGTTATTTCCCATAATCTTTTGTGACTTTAGATCTAATAAATATTATGAATGCACTTACACTTTCAATAATAGTTATAAGAGTTAAGAATTGATAAATAATATTATTTTGATAAAAATATTATTTTGGGAACTCCTATGCAAAAACTTTTTCCTAGTATCTCAAAATAAAAATGTAAAATGTTGTTAAACTAAAAACTCTTATAACGCTGATTTCAACCTCACACACTTTATATGAACAGTAGAACCTCGATTATCGGAACCTCTCGCCACCGGTGAGGTGGTTAGAAGTATTTGCCACCTTATGTTGAGGGTGAAACAGACAAGAATTCATGATTTTTTTCAAACCTAACAGAGAAAAATGTAATATAATGTGTTGTTTTACACATATATATGTATGTATATAATTTTAAAAATATAACTACCTTTAAAATGACATTGTGTATTTAATTGAATGTTTTTCTTTTTTTTAATGACCCTCGATTATCCGAACTTTTTGATTATCCGACCCACCTCTGGTCCCCATTAGTTCGGATAATCTAGGTTCTACTGTACTTGCATTTTAATAATGACAATGCAATTTTATGTATATAACTTTTATTCACATTAAAGTAATACAAAGTTAAATACATTATTGAAATTTTGTCCAAATTTATTTTTCAAAAAACTAATTTGACAAAAATCCAGATTTTTTATTTTAATGAAAAAAAAAAAAATTTTTTTTTTTTTTTTTTTTTTTTACAAAACAGCTTATCAAGAAGGCGTTATTCTTTAGCAATTATATTAAGTTATTAATATACATTAAAATGAGAGGTTTCTTAATGTCACCTGGAAATAATTAGCTTTTTATGTGATACCAGCAAAAGTTTAATTAATCTCTTAAACAAAATTTTCATAGCATACATAATTTACTTTGCTAAGAACAAATAAAATATTAAACAATTTAGGTTTCTCAGATTTCAAATACTGCAACTCTTAAGGCCTCTACACATTGACGCTGGATTATCCAAAACTAAAGGTCCATCTACTTTATAAGGTGAGCCTGTTGTAGAGATAGAGTCTGTTAAGGGGCAAATGTAGTATTTTAATTTTGCTGTTGCCTACTGAGGGGTTGTTGGGAATAGGGGAGAAAAAATGAGGAGGAAGAGAAAGGAAGAGGGAGGAGGTAGATGTGAGGGGATAGAGGCGCTTTTTCTAAACCAAAGATGTACCTGAGGACTCACATTCAAACAGAACATTTTGTATCAGGTTTTGCATATTGGTTGCACGGACTATCGACTGTCAGCCTATAAGGGTCTTAAAGATGTGAAATTCAAAATATTGTTTGCTCATAACAGGTTTGATTGTTACAGACAGTCCCAAACTTACAACCATTGGTTTTTTGTTGGTTAAAAATTGAAGCACAAGCAAAAAAGAAAAAATTGCTTTTTGGCATCCACACAGGCATTAAGTTATGATGTGATGGAGATGTTTTTTTTATTTATTTTTTTTATTCATTCAATTTTGACTTTTTGAAATGTAAGTTTACCGCTTTTCTGATCATTGGTAAAAAAAAAAAAAAATAAACATTTTTAGAAAATAAAACCCCCATGTGCACCAACAATCTTTCGTCAGAAGTACTGGTAAGGCATACCGGTGCGTACCATCACATAACCTTAGTGACCATTATTTTTGCTAGCCTTCCAAACCGGCATAAATTTACCGAAAATTTAATTTGTAAAGTTCTTATTTAGAATAAAAATTCTGCTATATTTAAAAAAATATACTAATATTTAAAATATTTTAATATGTTTAAGCAGATATTCACATGAAAACCGACCACTTTACTCATCTACTCGATGAGATCATCAGTGTGAAACATGTCTGACCCCTCCGGGATTCGAACTCACGTCGGGGTTTGGACCTTGGTTTCAGAGGTAGGGCGCTAACCACTCAGCCACGCCGGCCCCCTAATTACTTTAAGGTAAATTTTAATTTAATATGTCAGGAATAATCTAGATCTTCTGGAGGAGGCAGTTTTGAATTTAATTCAGAGGTCTTTTTCAAGGGTCAGTTGTAAATTATACTCATCATGAGCAACTGCCTACAAATTATTCTTGTAATATGAAACTGTCACAGATTCACAAATCTCAGAAAACTCTCCTCAAGAAGATCTAGATTTATAAGACGGGCCAAGGAAACCTTGGCTATAAGCACCACATACTTAGTCACTAAATGCTTCAAAAGCAGAAGCTAAATCACTAGATTATTGCACTTTGTTTTGTGATTAAAATAAGGTGACTGAGAATGCTGTTTACAAATTCATTTTAGCACCACTTTCAAAACCTCCAAAAAAAAAAAAAACTTTACATATTCAATATTGACTTAAAACTTGACTAACATTTAAAATGATAACACACACAACTGTCAGATGTAGCAAATTGGTCAATCTCGTAATTTTACGACAGAAGATAATAAATATTACTAAATCTTTTATAAATCAAATTTAGTTCCATCAAATACAAAATAGTGATTAATAATAAATAAACACTGAAAAACTAACTAAATCAACTTTTAACCCATTGTAATGTGTAATGTGCATATATAACCATAAATCAAAATGAATATATATGTTCAGGTAATTGCATCTAGAAAAAAATAGATTTATTCATAGTACACAGTAATTTATATTTATTTGTTGTTTTAATGGAATTAGGAAAAAAACAAATGATATTTTTATACAAAAAAAGTCAAGTTCTTTCATTATGGATTTATTTATGGTTGTCATATTCTAGTGTGACAAGTATATTTATATAAATAATGTTTTAGTTGACATTATTTATTAAATAAAATATACACAGCAAAGGGTAAAAATCTAAATAAACAAGAAGTATTTAAAAATACAGCTCCAAATAAGTAAATAAAAAATCACATTATAAATTAAATTAGTGCCCACAAATACACATATATTATGAAGTAAAAGGGGAGATATCCTTTCGCTGATTTACAATAAAATGATAATTACTCATTAAAGTTTGTAAAGTTGTAACTCAAGAAAATTGCAGTTTTAGGATAAATAATTTTAGAATGTTCATCTTTAACAGTCTCTTTTTCCGATTGCAAACAACATTTTTTTTTATGATTAAATTATTGTGCATAAAAAATATTGAGCAGATAAGCCATTCCTTTGAACAATACATTTAGATAAAGTGGTAAATTAATCTGGTATAAAAAAAAAACTTTTTTAAAAAAAGACTTTTTATAAATATACTTTAGGTTAAAGAAGGCTCAATACAAAAGTGCACATTAATTTAATCAAGAAATAATATTTACATAGGGTGTGTGAGTAATGACTAAAGTTAGATCAAAAATATAATTAAATCATAAGATAATAAGAGGTAGCAATATCCAAAAGATTGAAATAAAAAAAGAGACGAAGGACAAACTAATTAAGAAAACTTACATTGGAAAGCACAATAATTATTTGAATTTTGAGATCTCTAAAGGAGGTGTCAAACAGCTGTGTGAAACAACCTTTATCTGTGAAAATTATATCTTAAAAAACCAAAGAAAGATCGTATAAGTAAAAGGCCAATTTAATTAACTATCAGACTACACCTCATTTTGATCACTTAAATGGTTATTTCATGCGTTAATCAGATTAGTAAATCATTTTTGTTTAATTATTTTGTACCACTGAAAAGTAGTTATATGATTTTAAACATTTCTTTGAGACCTCTTTTTTTTAATAAATATTAATGAACGCTTAGATGGACAATGTACTAAAATCATATACATGCATGAAGTAAATGAAACGGAAGGTGTTATTTTGTGTTTTAGTGTTTGTTTGGTTTTTTTTTTTATTTTTAATGTCTTTTTTATGGAGATGCACAAATTATTAGTAATTAATCACAAGTCAATTAAATTTACTAAAATTGTTATAAATACTAATGGGTTAGTTAATTGTTGATAATTAGGGGTGTAAAGGAGTGAAAAATGCTATAGTAAGATTTGACTTCAAAATTGTTATAAAACTGATTGAAGATCAACGAGTAAACAAAATCAGGCATATTTTTGGGTAGATCAAAAAGAGAATTGTCGGAAGGAAGCCATAACAATTTCACACGCAAGTTAAAAACTTTTACATAGATTTATTTTAGAGGTACACAATGGCACCAAATAAACAATTAAATCAGCAAGTTGAAAAACTGTTCAAGTCCAAAACTTATTTCCAAGATTTTAAAAAAAGAAAATATGTTTTGCTATGTTACCAGAAGCTCTTACATGCATTTAGCAAATAATACTCACCGGCTGGTTTGACCTCTTATATTTTTTTTATAAAACCTAATTATTTACACTCTTGAGAATATGCTCCACATATCTAAAACATTTTTAAATTCAACTAAAAATAGCCTTATTTGGACTTGTAATTTTTTCAACTCACTGATACAATTAATATAAGAAAACAAAATCAATAAAACATTGTAAAGTAAAGAAAAAATTACAACACATATTTTTGATCAAATTATAGTTGGATCTTCTTACATTCATTGAGATTCATACATGGAATTTTCCTTACTACCTTTATCAATTCAATGAGACAAACATTTTTAAAATCAATTTTTTTTTTTTTTTTTTTTTTTTTTTTTTTTTTTTTTTTTTTTTTTTTTTNTTTTTTTTTAGTAATACCAATACACATCAATGAAGTGATAAAGCTAAATCCTTTAAATCAGATCTAAATATCTAATAGGGGAAAATAATGTATCGACAAATATTTTATGTTCTAACAAATCAATTTTTTAATTAATTATTGTATAAATTGTTTAAAGTAAAGTTAAAAAGGCTTGTAAAATATTAACTCGATACAAGCAGAAGTTTATAAGTAGTGAAGTGATACATTTATGAAATGCAAGTGGTAAGATTCTTATAAGGAATCTCTTTTTTTTTTTTTTTTGCTTGTACCTATAGGTTAATAAGGAAACGTGAGCTTGGCACAAGGCACCCCCACTCCACTACCCTTTCTCCTTATCTTTAAGTATGACATTCACCATGGTTAATTATTTCCTTAATATCTCATATTGATTGCCAAATACTTGTTTAAGGATAGAGCCAAACAGTGTCTAGATGTTAATTACTTTTAGAAGAAATTTTAATAAAATAAGAAAGTTCACTGGCGCATAAGACTTTCTGAGTTCCAATTGAATGGGTAATTAGAATGAACTAAACCTCATGAAAAAAAAAAAACATTAGTTAACCAGGACTTCACAGTACAGTGCTAACAATCAAACCTTAGAAAATAACTTCTTTTTCCTTTTAATCCCCCAAATAAAATCTACATAAAAAATTTTGACAATAAACTTGGTTGAAAACCTAAATAAGATAAATATTGTTAAGGATGACATAATTACCCTATGTTTAAAAGTGGCAAAAGGTGCAGAGCACATTTTATGCAGCTGCATACGATGAATCAATCTCAGTTAGGCTATTTTGGTTCCAAACAAAATATAGAAGTTAATCTTTAAACTCAACCCTAGTTGAGTTTGAGCGAATTGATAGGAAAACACATAATGATTTATGTGGATTTGCCTCAAAATTTCATTTTGCCCCAATAGATAATTTCTGGAGACAAGAAGTCAAATTTGTCTCTTCAATCCACCAAAAAAGAAAATGCCAAAAAAAGAAAATAGGCCTGATTTGTTTACACGTAATACATATAATTTTTTTTTTTATCACAAAAAAGGTAAATAAAAATAAAATACATAAATCATACATAATAAATTCGAATTTTATATTTTGGACTCATCTTTGTACCTATTATTACAATGTTTTCATTTTAAACAGTTATTATTTAATTATTATTCTATTTTATGTAACACTGAGACCAAGGGAAAAAATCACAAATTACTATTCATTAGAAAAATAAGCACTCTTTAAAACAGGAGGATCTAGTTAAATAATATTACAATATATTAAATAAATACATTAAGCTAATAATACCTTTTCTTCATTTACACTATCAAAATGTGTGGGGAAAAATTTTAAATGTTTTTTTTTTTTTTTTTTTTTTTTTTTTTTTTTTTTTTTTTTTTTTTTTTTTTTTT
>KZ652073.1:200007-212560 GCA_001010745.2 Gerris buenoi
TAGGTTTGTTCCAACCGAGCATTGTACCGTCCGCGGGATCGTCACCGTCATGCGCAATAGATAAAAGCCGTTCCAAGCTGACTTGGGACAGTGTTTCGTACCGTACACGAAACTGTTCCATCCCCGCCAGGGATCGTTTGCGAACCGTTCACTGTACGGTCCCAACGATCCTCTGACAATACCATGTACTGTTTTGTATGACATGCGCAGTTATGTCAATCGTTACAAATATCAACAGGAAGGTTCTCAAACTGTTAGGTTTCCTTAAATGTTTTTAATACAGTGTGAATTATAGTCCTAAACTCGTTCCAACCTGACATGATTTTATTACAGTGCAATGTTAGCGCATGCGTATAAAACCTGTCCTAAACGATTCCCGAACTATCCGCGGGACGATACAAAGGACGGTACAAATAGCGGGGTTGGAACAAACCTATTAAATGACAGCAAAACAGGAAATATATCGATTATATTATTTAAAATATATCGATGGCACGGTTTAAGAAAATTTAAAAACGTAGTATATAAAAAGTTATTTTTATCTTGCAATTATTATCTTTTGAAAGAGTTATTTTTAGTTTCATAGACAATACATAGTTAGAGATTGTCTTTTTTATAAAATTTTGATATTTGTAAGCTTGATACTTGTGTTTTACTTAAAGTGTCATTGTTTTATATGGAAACCACATACATGGGAGTCTGTTAGCTTAAGTTTTATAAAGTTTATATTCTCTAGGTAATTTTTATGTATATTTCTCATAGGAAATTTGATTTTATTTTTGAATATGAGGTTAGAAATTGAAATAAGAGTGTTGCAAGGGGGGGGGGAGAAATTATAATTATTCACCATAAGACCTACGTTTTGATTATTAAACGATGATGATTAGAAGACCATATGCAGCACTTATTTCCAGTTTAAAATGGAGTTTCTTCCAAAAAGGTGTGTCGTATTATAGCTTCACATCCTGTTTAATTGTTTACTGATAAAATATAAGGTATAACATCAAGATAATCTTGTTTATCATAAGAGTTTTGATGGCAGTTTATAAACCAATCTCATTTATAAAAATAAATACACAACACATGCTATAGAAAAGCACAGGAATCCCCAATAATGATGGGGTATGATAAACCCACATATCACTCAAAGTCAAGTTTCCCCCTCCACTAAAAAAAAAAAAATCATGTGTACTCTACAGAACCATGGCATGTCACTTGTCATTAATATTACTAATAACTATACAAACAGCAATGAAAACAACATATTTTTCCATTAAAATTTACTTTTTACTCATATTATAATTTTTTGTTGGTAGAAAAACGTGAAATATTTTTCTTCCTGGGCAGATCTTCCAGCATTCCAGTGTTAAATGTACTTATTGTATTATATTAGCTTTAATGTGTATTAATTATTTATATTATGTTTAAGACAAATTAAGAAAATCAATTTTTTTATTAATCACCCTCCACATATATTATATTTTTTATTTACTCTATTGTTTATATAACGTGGTTTTGTATTACCTTTTATATTTATGTTGATTACACTTGTTTATCATTTTGTTTAACATGTGTGCTGTTTATAACCCTTCCATTTTTATGTTATACAATTAGAAAATAGTTGATTGATCAAATTTCAAACATTCCTCGCCGCATCTATCAACATTATCATAGACTTTCGTTTTGAAACTTATTCAGTAAACGTTTGTGGCGTCATTACATAATATATTTTTTACATCTCATATCTTTAAGAATAAAAAAAAAAAAAATTAGGTACAGGGTACCTCGGAACTTTTCCTCACTTCAGAGGCCACTAAAGTGGCCTCTCTTGCTGCTTCGCAGCAGGAGGAAGCAGCATTTGATGTGGTCAGTACTTGGATGGGTGACCGTTCTAAACTAATAAAAAAACACTATTTTAATACCTATATGTTATTTAATTATTTGAAGTTTGGCGGTATTTTGACAGATGTAAACAAACTTTGACGTCATCAAAATTATCGCACTAATAAATAATTACATTCGCTTTTAATTTTTAAACTAATTAATGGAATTTCATCGGGTTTTTTATATTTGTTCCTTAATTTTTTCCGGTTCCAACGATATACTATACATTAAAATCCTATTTATACTTTTGGTATTATTAACCGTCAAAGTTTAAAAATTCAAAAATTGATAACTTCAAAAAGGCGGCCAATATCAAAATGAAATTTGGTGGGCTTGTTTGTCATTCAGAGAGTTACATTCGTGCCAAATTTCAACCCTATCAGGACCATTTTCGATTTATTACGATTGTTTTAAATTTTTGCTGACTCAGCAAACTGGGTTCAAGATGGCGGAAAAAATTGATTTTCCGGGCGGCACCACTTCAGGTAAGGACTGATTTTTCAACTCTCTAAGTTAAATACCTTGGGCGCTACGATCATAACACACACATACATACGTCATGCTGAAAACCACTCAGGAGGTCTTAAAAACACCTAAAACGGATAATTCCGTTGAAATCTCGAAAAACATTTTTTTGGTGAAAACAATACTTTCCCTACTAATAGTAGTGAGGAAAAGTAAAAAAAAGTTATTAGTAAAATTTGCACTGAAATTTGTGCCGATGTGGGAGTATGCAGGTATTTGAATAATAAATTTATGTCCGTTTACAGAATTTCACCATTCACTTATACTTAAGTTAAATTGCGGAATCTCTAGTTATCAGAATTATTTTATTTCCACAGTGGCGTATCCAGCGGCTAGATCCGGAGGGGGCACATTCTAAGTCAGTTTATATNCATACTCATACTGCAGTATAAGACCTTACTGTAAATCATGCGGGCGTCGTCTGCAGTTAATTGTTAATTATTGAGGGGATTTTTGGCGGGGGTCCGGGAATTTTGATAAAAATATGACCTCTCAAAACAGCACTCTTATGTATTTCTGAGGTGAAATTTAATATGAGGTGAATGTATGTAAAACATATGTATTAAAAAAAAAAAAAATTACGGAAGTTTTTTTGGAAGGGGGTATGCCCCCTGTACTCTCCCCTGGATTCACTACTGTTCCAAATTCAAATTGTTATATTAACAATGATTTCCTAAATATTAAATTAACTGATAATTATAGAACCCTGGAAAGGAACAATGTGATAAGGATGAATTATGCACTTCATTTCAAAAAAGAAACGGGATGGCCATCGCTTCGTTGAAAAAAATGAGGAAGCAAGGTGTCCAACCATTTGGCGTTGGCCAACAAACACTGGCATATCTTTGCTGTGGTCCTTCGCTAAGCAGTCTCTTACAATTCATCACTTAACCACCAATCTTGGCAAAACTGACATTCAGGAGTACAGCGCTCAGTAACCGTCAACATCCACTGCCCCCAAAAAACGCTACTGTTGAAATTAACTTAATTGATTTCTAAAGGCCCCCCATACATGATCAAACATTTTGCGCAAAATGTTGGCAAATTTAGGCCATAGAGGTCAAACATCATGCTTGCGCAAACATTTTGACCGTGTATGGGGGCCTTAAACTTAAGAGCTTGAAAAACAAAAATTAAGTTGCCAAGTATTTGGTTTTAGCCCACACAAAGGATTTGTGTATAATTTACCAAATAGGATTTCATTGACCAGCATCAGCCCAGCCGTATCAAAATGACTGCCATTCAAATGTTTGTTTCAGCTATAGCTTTTGAACCAGTTATTATTATAACGTAACAATACCTAAATGCATTTTTATTGTCGAAGTGTAGGTATAGCCTGATTTTTTCTAAGATCAAAAACAAAATAAAAAAAAATAAAAATAATAATAATAAGATTATATGCTACGCTAAAATTCCTAAAAACTTTTTTTTTATGTAGAATAACTATGGTTTTTTTTATGCGTTAAAAAAATAGGGGGAGGGGTATATGAAAAACCAAATTTCAAGGAGACATGGCGCAAAGAATTTGTACAAAATCGAAACCAAATATACTATATTTGTACTCGAGGCTTCCTCTGCTTTCATTTAACACTCCCATGATGCATTTCCTTTTAACAAAAATTTCAACCCCTAGTTTTTGAGGGAGGATTTTTTGGGGCTTCCTTATAATTTTTTCTGTCACTGTGTGAAATTTTAGTGTCACCCGACTCTAAATTTAAAAGTACCCACTTTTGGCGATCAGGTGCATTACAGAAGGACAGCCAAGGGAAGGATTGTATAAGAGTCCTCGTTTTTGCTTGCAGACCCTAAGAACAGAATTGAAACTTCTAATTTTTATTTTTTATTCTTAAATGATGGTCGATGATCACCATTTATTTACTGATATTAATATTATGTTTACCAATTATGTAAATGTAATGCCTTATGTGTTTTTAAACCCTGCGTGGAACGTGGAACTAGTAATTATATGTGTGGTGAGGCATGCAAGGAAAATTAAAGCTGGTTACAAAAGTTGTTGAAGTGAGTTGTTAAGAGATTAAACTTTCGATTTTTTTTGTTTATTTCAGTGCCATAAATTGCGTGCTCATTGAACTTATGGAAACAATATTCACATCTAGAAATTCTTTCTCAAGAACTAGAATGTAATGGATAAATAAAAACTCGTTTTCAAAAATCATAATCTCTTGTCTATTTAAATTTCCATTTAATATGCTATACACAATAAATATTTACAAATTATATATTATAGGAACATTTTAATGTAAGAAGCCTACCTAATCAGACTTGACTCTCCTCCTTATATCTAAGGCTTATTCATAGCTAATTACTAAAAATATTTTTAACTTAACTTAAATCCTTACTTATCAAATCACAATAAATATCACGCTATACAATAATAATTATGAATATTTACATTATAATACAAAGAAATAATGACTAAAATGACCAGAGAAAAACTTTTTCATTCAATATGAAAACCATAAACTAAATTTACAATCTGGGGTCAAACAAATTAATACTAAAAGTTATATAATAAATACATTGTAAAAATTTCACAGGAAAAAAATTAATAAATAAAATTTATATTTACAGGTATATGCCATTGTCATTATTAAAATTAGAAAGAAAAAAAAAGAAATTATTATTAATTAACACAAAAATTATTCTCCCACTTTACATGTGCGTTAAACAAAAGTAAAATTTAACTATTATCATTAAAATTAAACAAATTTGTGTACGTAGCATTAAATAAAACTTACAACAATAAAAAAAAATTAAATTAAAATAAATAAGATTCTCAGACATTATAAATTAATAATAAGTATAAAAAATATGAATTATAAAGTATATCAAATTTTCAGAAAACCGTAACACGTCCATGGATTGAAAGGGATTGTCATCGATCCTTTTTTCATTATATACACGTTTAATCGATTTCACTAATAAATATTTTTTAAGATTTGTTACTTCGACTTTTACATGCGTTGGATGTGATTGATTGGATGAAGTGCATGTACCTGAGGAATGTGTAAGAGTTCTGGAGGGTTGTTATTGTAAACCATTGATCTTAGTTTACAAGTCTCGTCTTTTAGTGAGGCAAGTTCGTACTTGAGTCTTAGATTCTCTTGTTCTAAAAAGGCAGCTCTAATTGCAATTTCGTCCTCTTTTGCCCTTCTGGCGTCCCTACTTCTTTTGGCAGCTTCGTTGTTCTTCCTCCTTCTCTCCCAATAGGCGGCGTCCTTGTCATCTGCGTTATTGTTGTTCTGTTGTCTCGCCTTTGAAGCCGAAGAACCCCTGTTTAGAGAACGCACTTTGGACATCATTTGTTCTCTAAAATGTAGAAAAGCTTCATCGTGACCTAAGGCCAAAGGATTTCTAGGGTAGGCTTTGAAAGGTCTCGTAGCCGAGCTGGGAGCGTCTAGTACTCTCTGGACCAAGGCTGATGAAGGTGGTGGGCTGATACTTCCGTCTGAATCTCCTTTGTAACTCCTTGGCGATAAAGAATAACCGGAATCTGCTTCGCAAGGAGGCGAAACCTTACCACCTTGATGTTCGTAAACGGGAGATCCTCTGAGTGGTAAACAATAGTCCGTTGACCTAATATGAATTTCATCGTGAAGAGGCCTGCCGTTGATATCATACTTGATAAATGAAGGTGACATTTGTGAGTTGTATGTTGTATCCACATGGGGTGAAGCCTCTCTTGGAGGCGATGCAAGACTTGGAGGCGGAGTGTTCCTACTAGGTTCTGCCTTGCCACTGGTGCTGAGATCTAGAACATAATCTCCGGCTCCATGGTGACCGTAGTCCATTACTGACGTTTCTCTCTCCATTTTCCAACTGAGCAGTTAAAAGTCCTGAAAGAAAAAACAATATAAATTACTAATTTTTAAATACACTTATAGAATTAGGTGTTAAAACTAGAAAGATCTAACATTTATAATACCTAAAGAGGGGGGGGGGATTAATAGCCCTATTTAAAACTAAAATATGGTATTAGCAAAAAGATATTCTCTTTTGTAACATTCGGTTTGTACTTTATACTTTTAAAACGGAAACATTAAAACTAAATAACAAAAGTGGATTTTGTTACATTTTTGTCTCATTCAGTAGAACCCATTCATATTTTTTGTGCAAAAAAATAGCAAAAAGGCGGCAGAAATAAACCTCTTTAGTAAAATAACAAATTATATAGTCCTACAGCACTGTTATACAAATACAGTTCGTCCTTTAACAGGAAAAAAACTCCCAAGGTTGATACGACTATGACCTCATCTTTCAAAGTAGGAACACGCAAAATTCCCGTTAGCTAAAAAAAAGGAAATGACCCTTTTTGACGGTGTACCAAAAAAAAGCACTTGTATTTGGCAAATAAGGGGATGACCCTAACGGTACGAGGTAGGGTACACGGACAAAGGGCGCCAGATTGCTTGGGTTACCTGTTGCACCATTGTATGCAGGTCCATCAACTTTAGCAGGTACTCTAAGGACACAAAATCCATACTCTATACATCCCTTGTAGCAGGTTCTGATAGTGTTACACTTGTACCGTTAATCCTGTGTAAGGATCTGCCAGCTTCCTCTTTTTTTAATGAATAGGAAAAGGTTTTTAAGCAAACATAACGGTAAGGGACAAAATATTGTTAGCTAAGAAATATAAGTATGTGTTATCCTTCCGGGCTTAACTGTACCAGGTTATTGAGTAACAGTAACGGTACTCTAAAAAAAACAAAAAAAAAAAAAAACAATTTACTTAAAGATTATCCTTGTTCAAAAATTTGGACTTGAAAAAATCATCTAAGGAGAATTACTTTTTGATATCATAGCAACTTTTAATTCGTAATCACGGGAGAGTTTCTCGATGCAAGTGTATAATTTTATCTTGAAGTAGGTAAAGCACAAACAAATGAAATTAATTAGAAGTTAACAAAGTTATTACTTATTAGTTGTGTAATCTTTGATCTAACTAATGAAAATTAACTTCACTAAAAAACTAACAACAATATCAGCATCCTAATGATGACTAGCAATCGAACTTGAGTGTTTGCATTATTAATGAGATTATACTATCATAAACGAGAGTTTGCATCTGTATTAACAAATTGACTATTACTATATTATTTACTCTTTACTCAGGCACAATATATTAAAAGACTTAATAGCAGAATTGCTAGTACAAAACATTAATCTCAAGCATTATAACTAAATCATGGGAGTTACAACTTAAACTTTGATTAACTATGAACAATTCTTATTGTTAAACCTTATCAATAAAAAAGATAAAATATCATGCAATTTAGCTGTCAAAATAAATTCCTTTCATGTCCTAAAAAATGAGACTAGAGTAATAAAAGACAACTGAATTTGATCTTTTTGGCCATTTTCTCCTCTAAAGCATGTGCGTTAATTTCTCAAACAAACATTTATTTTATTATTAGAGAGGAGCAAAATATCCAATTTCACTTTAGTCGAAAGGTCTGTTCGTCCTTTTATACGAAGCGACAAAAAAATCCTTTCCAGAATTTCACAATTTTAAGGTAAAAACGGTACGGTTTTTTTAATTATTTTTTTTTTTTTTATAAAAAAATGAGTTCTGCAAACCATCGAAATGCAATTGAAAAGAAAGGTTTAAGTAAGAAGGTGTACACATTAATGTCTCTTAAAAAAACTTTTACAACGCTAGGTTCCTTTTTTACCGTAACTATAGACAAAAAAATATGCCATTAAGTACAAAAAGATTTTAGTTTTTTTACGGTAAGCGTTAAAAAAAAAAACCATTTGTAAAGAACAATAGTCGGTGAAAGTCAACCCATATGTGCGACATGAGCTTTTAAAGGGTGAAATAAAATACCGCTTTATGTAGGTCCGCTAGGTTTCACGTAGTCTAAATATTGCGAAGGTAGAAAAAGTCCCTTTATGATTGCTCATGATTACAGGTACTTTTAAGGATGGTAAATATGAATATTGTTTGAAGGATAATTTGAAAACGGGTCACTGGGACCGGGATATTTCTGTAATTATTTATGAAAGGCTTAAAGCAATTAGAGCAGGTTTAAATCACAAAACATTTCCAATTAGTGTTGGAATTTTAGCGATTACGGTATGAAATGAAAGAAGGAACGCCTAGTTTGGATTTTAAATATGAAACACTTAATCCTTATCGGCACCCTTATAGCAACAATAACATTACGATTTACACAACTTTAGTTACGAACAAACCGAACACGTTAACCTAAGCCGTTAATTATAATACTAAGTGAACGCAATTAACATTAATTACATGCTGCAGAAACTCCTGAACTGGTAGATTTACTATACGCAAATATATTGAACTAGGATTGATGAGAATTTCTGTAAAACTTTTACTAGTTTTGGCATTTTTTTAAAACTTGTTGAAGATGCATTAACTTGGTAGGGTAGTTAAGTTTAATAACACTCTGCCTCATAAAATTACATGCCTCATAAAATTAATAACGTAATCATTATTATATAATTAAAAGTATTGATAATATCAATAATTTAAAAAACAATAAATATTAATGAAATAATATACTACCAGAAATTACAAGAAGTCACAAAACACGTTGAAGAAATTAAACGAGTGTGTTACTATTAGAATACGAGTTGCAGGAATACTACGTGACATTGCGGAGTCAACTATTGTTTTATAAGGAGGGATTCCTAAACATTAATTGAACTAGCCTGATAACATAGAAATTGTTTATCAAAACTTTCTTCATTGACTCACACTACTGTCTTACTAACCCACAAACCTCAATTTAAATCATAATTAAGTCATAATAAACTATATTATAAAAACGTGTTACATTTTTGTTGTTGCTTTTGTATGTTTTTCATGCAATCGAACTTTAAGAATTAGCCATAACTCTTGTAACATCACAATAATTAGATTTATTTTAAATATATTTCAACCAGTTGGTCAAGTAAAACCTGAACATTATCATTTTTTTGTAATATAGAGCAATCCAGAAATTGGAACAGAGAAGAGCAATCACTGTATTATAAACAATATCAGGACATTTACAGTTAAACAACTGTATTTGATTGTTAAATGCAGGTCACTAATAATGATTATATATAATATGTTCATTTCACTGATTACAATAAAAATCATTTTTTTCTATTACAAATAATTACTATTATTGTTGCATATAACTATCACAGTGGAAAGCATCTTATTTATAAGCTTTAGTAAAAAATTACTAATTAATTACACTAAGACTACTCTAAACATAATATATATTAAAAATACATCATGTACTTCACTTTGTAGAAGATATAATAAAAATAGAATCTCGAGTCTCGATTTTAAAAATTTAGAATTTAGTAAGTATCAACATCCGAACAACATTTTGTTCGGAGATAGGACAGACACTCTTGCTTGTTGAGAACACAATCATTCATCTTGTTTGTTGCTATAAAGTGCACTTACCTACTTGTTAATTCTTTCAAGGAATATCTAGTACTACCCTGTGAGGAGTAGTGAAGTATAAATGTAATGAAATAACGGCGCTAGGTATAGCCTAAACCAGAAACTACAAGGTACAGTGAAGGGCTTGTATTGCTTCAGAGGGAACGGATTTAACAAGCTACGATAATGTTTATTGCAATATAATTTTAATATTCAAGATAGCCAAATACAAATAGTGTATTATATTTTTCATCGTAGAAAGGAAGAGTTTATCTTTAATATTGATTATGCCGGTAACTACTCATTTTAAAGGAATGACTTAGTAAACATCCATTTGAGATTTAGTTGAATTAATCTTTTAAAACATATTTTTTTCTTACTTAAATTTTAATTCATTAAAGTTAACAAAAAAAAAGGATACTGCAATACGTATTCAACTGTTTGTTGTTCCTTAAAATAGTTGTTTAGTTTAGAGAAATCCTGTAACAGATTATTTTTATAAATAATAATAAATAAAAAAGTACTTACAGAGAAAATAGACACTGTTGGCAGTGGGTATCCTTTAGGAAAGATGATAAAAGAAATTAATGACGTCACTGAGGAATGAGATAAAACGATGTGTTGCGAACAAGCGCAGAGGAGCGAATGTGCTAAGGATTGGGCTAAAATGATGCTAGGCACAAGGACTAACGCTAATATGACACAAGTATTCAAAACGCAACCCCTAGTGGAGGGGGTTATGTTCGCCTCAAGGGATTGGCAGAAACTGTCGACCAATCAGAGGGCTCGGTTCTAAACCCTCAGGGGGTAAGGTCTTAGCGTATACAATACATCGTAATCAACCCCCGTATAACTGAACCTATCGTCATGAACCGTTAGTTCTTACATATATCCGTACCTAGCCTTCACATACGATTTTCCATTTAAAAAATAAAGTAAAAAAATAAACAAAACATTTATGAACTTGTTGCTTACTACAGTTATAACAGTACCTAGAGTCATGAACCATAAACCGTTACTTGCTCCGTATATTTGTTACCTAGACTACACATGATTTGCCATTTAAAAAAAGAACAGTTATTTTACTTGTTGGTTGTTTGCGGAAGTGATGGCTTCATTAATATTGACAGATTTAAAAAAAGGAAATTCCCTATTTCATACAAAAGCTTAGAACAGGAAAACTTAATGCTAAAAACTATTAATAAAACCACTAATAAAATTTATTATTGGTATAAAATTTATCAATTTTAGCGTATTTTTTTATTTTTATTTTTTTTTAATAAAAAGGCGTTTTGTAGACTAAGTTATTTTCAGACAATTGAATTAATTGGTTCATTTACGAAGGGAAGTTATTATTAGATATTTTATTTAGTCTTATCAGTATAAGCCAAATAAATTAAAAGCAATAAAGAAATTGCAATTTATTTACAGTAGAAGGTTAAATTAATGTGTAAATACTATATAATCTATATATAGTATATAAGAAAGTAACTATTATTTAATTTTGTAAATACTTTATAATCTATAGGTATATAAGATAGTACCTATTATTTAATTTTGTTAGCATTTTTTTCTATACCATTATATCCCTTGAAAATGCGTGTTTTTTTTTAATAAAAATATATTTGATATTCATGTTTTGTCAAAAGATATAATTAGACTTGGTGATAAAAAAGAAATCCGGACATATTGACCAATTTTATAACCGAGTACTTTGTCAGTGGATATTGGAACAAAGCAAAATCTTACTCATCATCATTAATATAATTAATATATTTCAAAAGGGAAGGAGCAATAATATTTGAATCAAACGAATCATGGGGTTTAATATAAACTCTTGTAGCAGTAAGTAAACGAAATAAACTTACCCTTTTAAGGTCAACTATTTATTATCTAGTCAGTCTGTTCTAATGCTTAAAAAATAAAGACAACAAATATACAAATTGATGTTATTTCTAAAAAGTTCATAGTAAATCACTAATTTATTAACTGTATCAACTTGATTAAAAAATTACATAATGAACGGAAAATGTATTGTTGCAATTTAAATATTTGTAATAAATTTATCTTAAGAGTTTGCGCAAGAGATAACATTTCGTAATAAATATAATCTAAAACCAAGTAAGCACTTGAGGTTGTATCAAAGACTAAAAATACATTTTGTAACCTTTTCAAAGAATCAAGATCCAACAAAATACTACTTCAAAATCATTTCCACAAACTCTTTTTTTTACATTTAACGTTATATTTATGTAATTTAAAATTTCAAAATCCAATTTATCTCATTAATCATTCAATGTAAATGAAAATGAAAACACTAAACTACATGTAATGTTTTAATTAGTGGTTTATCTGTAGTGTCTGTGCAATTCATTAAACTGACTAATTTTAGATTCAGAAAATAATAGTAAACTTTATTGATATCAATTTAAAAGTTAATATTTCCATAAAGTGCCAAAAAGATTTTTTTTTTACTCCTTGAAGACAATAAATTACATCCGACAATTACAAATTGAATTTAACAGAGACATCAAATAAATAGTTTACAAGGAAATCAGTCTCATAAAGATTACTAAAAAATCTTGGTACCATTAAGATTAAGTAATTATTACGCAAAACATTAAATGAAATGTATAAAATATAAATATAAAAGGGGAAATTTTATAATATATATATATATATATATATATATATATATATATATATATAATA